>WUQG02135450.1:0-57006 GCA_011317285.2 Androctonus mauritanicus | reverse complement strand
TCTTATCAATAGTTATTGTTATTATATAAATAGTTGAAATTTCAATATATTTGATAACAATTTAAGTAAATCCCAGAGCATTTAAGGAAGCGAGAATAGACAATTGGTTGCTGGCAGGGTAACTGCACAGTATGTCTTTACTATGATGCTAATGCCTATGATATTTTTTTCCCCTCCGTTGTTACAGAGGAAGAAAAAGTAAACGGATCGATCCCGTCTTTATTTCAGTGTTGCTCTTTGTAAATTAGAAATCAATTATGGACAGAATAGAAAAAAAATAATCAGTAGCTAATAAATATTTATACTGTATCTTGACGACAAAAGGCTGTAAAAAGTCTAACTAATTGGTTTTTACATCTCTCTTGATACTTGGCGTTTTTCTAAAATTCGTTTGACAAATGTATTAATTTATTATATTTTACTAACCACCCTTCCAATATTTTACTTATAATTATGAAAACTTTATAAAGAAACGAGCTTGTTTCGCTACAATAATTTTTCCTCTGGGCTATTATGATGATGATATTTTCTTTATTTATCACCTCTTAAAGGATATTCTAAGATAATAAAGAATATTTAAAAGTTATGCTGAATACATTTACTCTTTTAACAGTGTAATTTTAACAAATTTATATTCGGAAGTTTTATGTATTTCTATTTATTAACCTAAATTACGATTTGTTTTGTTGAGAATACTCCAAATTGTCCATCGAAATTAGATTTCTTACTCATTATAATTTCTTTATTAACGATAATAATTTTTATATAATTTGATATAAAAATTGTTAAATTAAATTATATAATTTATATAAAATTGTTAATGTTAATAAAGAAATTATAATGATTTAGAAAGCTAATTTCGATGGATAATTTGAAATATTTGAAAGAAAAAAGCTGTTACTATTTTAAATTTAAATTTACTGTTTTAATTTAAATTTAGTTATAATTTAAAACTGTGATGCCATTTAAACTTAAATTCGAAACGACAGTAGCATCTAGACTTAAATTTAAAACTTTAATGTCGTTTTAGCTTTAAATAAGGAGAAGAAAAACATTCAATAACTACCCACATAAATATTAAGCGTTTTCATAAATATTAAAAGTAAATGTAAATAATAGTTATATTTTATTTAAATTTCTCCAAAAAAAAGAACCATTTGTACATAAAATAATATTTTCTTTTTCAATTTATTCTCAGTTTTGTTTACAATTTTTTCGTTTTTTTTTTTTTTTTGAATAGTTTGAAAACAACGTAAAAGAATAGAGCTGTTTATATTTTCATTGAAATGATTCGAATATTTTGATGCCATTCAAAATTAAACAATGCAAAGATGTGCTAAAACAACAAATTTAAATTTCTGTACTGAAATATTAAACAATTTCCTGATAGCGAACATTCTCTCTACAACAAATGATTTCATTTTGTTACCGATGTGCAGCATCTGTTATAATGAAGCACCAGAGTTCACATCAATGTCTGATGCGTTGCATTGTAGATGATTAGGATCAACTGTCAAGGGATAACTGCTCTATAAATTCCTGGCATAGCTGCCTTATGCTGTTTTCAGTTTCACTGACAACGAAAGAGAATTTCTAGAGTGTTTTATTTGTAAAGGCTCTTGTAAACAAAAATAAATAAATATAACTAATACTGAATTACTAAAGAGAAAATTAAATAAATTTTTCATTAGGTAAAAATTTTCTAATGTAAAGAATCGATACATTTTTGTAATTAACTTATACAATTATATCTCTAACAATAACTAACGTAATGATCTCGATATGAAGATGATTTAATTTAATTAAAATACTTTGATATGTTTTAACCTCATCAGCACTTTTTACGTTCTGTTGGTTGCTATCTCATTTATGTTATGATTAGTCTGCATAAATCAGAACAAATTTTCGCTATAATCGTTCTCTTGATTTGTAATTATCATTATAATAAATAAATAATCTAAGCACAATCATTATCGAAATTATATTCAGTGATGTTTCGAGTTCGTTTACCTGTAAAAATATGCAAAATTTCACTGCAAAGCTTCAAAATTAAGTCACGAATATATTAAGTAATTACTTTTGAAAAATAAATTTCTAAAATTTAAAATGGCATTTGGAGTTCGGAATCGATCTATCGATCTATCACTCAGTAGCATAAACTGTCTTACGAACTGTCCAACTGAATTTTATAACAAGATTTAGTATAGGTATGTTATTTATTCTTACCTCTGAAAAGAGAGAGAGAGAGAGAGAGAGAGAGAGAGGCTTGGGAATCTGTCAGATTTGTTTACGTTTAAATTTCCTAGAAAAATGAGAAAATACTAACGCTTTTCATTTGCATAATTACTAAAATTTAATTGATGCAATTTTCTTGCCCGAAAGAACTTAAAATATTAACAGGATCTCTACATATTTTATATATATACATATATTTAAAAGAGTATGAAGATTCGTAAATATAAAAACTGTAAAATAAAATCTTTTTTTTATAAATTAGAAATTCAATTAGCAAATATAAAAAGTTGATAAACTTTTTACTACAAATTCAGTTAAAATAGTTTTATTTTTCTATTCACAAATTATTTTATAATTCATTTATATTGTTTATTAACAAATTTTATAATTTATTAATTAATATTGTCGTATTTATAATTATTTAATTTTATATTTTATAAAATTAAATAATTAATAATATTTAATTTTGTTTTTATATTATATTTTTTAATTCTTATAAGTAATGAGAATAGTATGAAATAAAAAATATCAATTAATTTACATTCTTATTGATTCAGTTATTGTCATAAATTATTCTATCAGTTATTTAATTATTTTTATCATCCTAATTCTAGAGATAAAAAAATCAGGTGAAGGAAAAAGAGATATTCTATTATTTAATTAGTTTTGCATTAATATTTTTTAATACAAAACTAATTAAGACTGAATTTATTCAAAATTTAAAACAATAATCCAACTATCCCATTATTCGTAATTCTGCCCATTCAGTATTGTACAATAGTAATGAAAAAAATTGAAATGCAACCATCCTACTTACTATCCACATCACACTATAAAAGTGAGGATGATAAGAGAAGGAAATAAAATTGTTTTCTTCTCTTATTATCCTCATTACTTCTACATTCCACATCTCTACTATTCTTTCTATCCTCATCATTCTAGAAATGATAAAGATAGCAAAAGAAGATAAACGATCTTATTCTCCTACTGTCCCATTAAACTTATTAGATCTATCCCTCTAGGAGAATTAAGAGTTGTAAAACTCTAAGTTTCATATCTTATTAGTATCGTTTGTTTATATTTATTTTATAGACAGAGATTAAATCGGAATAAATGATATTTTTTCCCTATGAAATGCATAAAAATTACAAAATATTATATATTATTTATTTTTTAGTTACAAAGATTTAAATGTTTTATAAATAAATATGCTCAGAGAAAAGAATTAAAGAGAGGAAGAAATCTGTAAATATTAAAATACGTAATTTGTGATTGTTGTATAAAAGAGATTAATTAAACTACTCTAATTTGTTATTTCTGCTTGGGTGAAGAATTAATAAGTTAACCGAATATAAAAAATGAAGGAGACAAAAAGACATCTGGACAATAACTATCCACTCCACTCATCCGTATCCTTTTCAGATCATTAGATACCTTCTATAATATATATATACAATATAATACCTAACACTGAACCATATATATATATATGTGTGTGTGTGTGTATGTGTATGTGTATGTGTATTTATATATATATGTGTATATTACACATAAATATACACATAAATATATATACTGTATATTTATGTGTATGGATATATATGCTATAATCCTATTTCACTGCAAAGAAAATTATAAAAACGATCAAAAACATCAAATTATAATGTGAATCCTGACAAGATATTCGTGCTTGGACGGATCTTGATGTCATGATGCATTGACGATTCTATCGCCATCCAGAAAAATTTGGATTAAAAGAAGATGATAGATGACATATGGCAAACAGCAATAGATGGACATATATATATATATTTTTTATTTGAATATTGTGAAAAGTGATGTTGCTCTCTACAACATAAAGGATTCCCTATGGTTATATCATACATTTTGTTTTTTTTTTTTTTTCTTATTTTATACTTCTGTAAAGATGAATCATTTTGAAATCTATTCTAGTTTTTCTTAGATCTGCAATAAATATTGTAACTATGAATTTATTGTTGGAAGTCTGAAAAAGATTTTTATAACAATAGAGAATATCATGTTCAAAATGAATAGTTTTGGATTAGATTTGATTTAGACTTAAATTTATTTACTTAGAATAATTTGATATTTGAGCATTTATGAAATAAAATATTTGAATCCTTTCACCTTTCATTGTGACTCTAAACGATTGTTAACATAGAGAATCGATGGGAATCCCTGAGGAAGCACTATGGCGAGAATGAAAGTGAATGCAACAAGAAGATCTAATAATAGAAAGACGAAAATACGATAAAGTAGAACTTGGCTCGATTGAGTTTTCTCTTTGGTTATTTAATTAAGTAGAAAATTGTATAGGTCTACGTTGTTTTATTTCTCGAGATTTTGAAAATATAAATAACGAAGAAGATAAGTGCAACAACAAATCCAAAATAAAAATAATAAAATATATAATTAAATATTTTTTAAGAAAAAAATTTGACAAAAAATTCAAAAAATAAAAATATAAAAAGCAGAAATTTGAGAGATTTATTCAAAAAAGGCATAACCACCATTTTTTTCTGAATAAATCTCGCGTTTTTTCCTTCTGTTCTTATTTTATTGCACATTTTGTGTCAGCACTGATCTTATTTTATCCGTGCATCAGAAAAACATAAGAATCACTTAGAAAAAATCTTTTATCGTCCTCAAATATCTTTTTTCCCCATTTAAACTTTTCTGATAAAGAAAAGAAAATGCAAAACTAAAAAATAACAAACAGATATATAAGTTTTTATTTTTTTTGAAAAAACCTGATGATATGTAAAATCGAACGAGTCATCATCTTCAATATGATTTTTCCGATCTGATGAGATGGATGGATGGCTATGAGTGAAAAGATGAATAGTCGTAGTACAACTAAGATGATTGGAAGCAATGCAGAGGTCTTATTGTCCTAGGAAATCCTACAACTTTAATCCTACAAATTTGTCACGTCATCCAGCAATGAGTAGCTTCTGCTATGCGGCAAATGAATGGATGTGATGTAGTAGTGCTGATTGTATCAAAACTACGTCTTTATCTCAGAAAAGTGTCACGTCATCCGACAATGAACAGTTATAAATGAGAAACGACACGCTGAATATTGAGTGAGCTTCAAGGTGTGCAAGATTATAATAAATTTATCATAATTTAAATATGAAGCGGCAATGACAAGAATATCAAAGAAGCTTTATCATGGATTTCGTCAAAATAGAGTTTTTCTCCTAATGAGATAAAAAGTTCGAGCTGTAAATGATTCTGAGCGAACGATCTATAGCCTTATCTAAGCCCATCTGCAGTACATACTAAAGTTTCAGTCTAGGTAAACTACTCATTTAGAATGTTGGCGAAGTTCCTTTATTGCCTGATATAATCAGAACTCTCCGCCTAAGATTAACGCTAGTAAGTAATGTCTCGCTTATGTTTTATCTATGAAGGAAGCAATTCTCGCAAAGAGTACATATATCCACTCGTATATATTTTTATCCGAAATATACTTAATTATAAGAACGAAGCGTTAGACTCCTCTTTATTCCTAATAGCATTTTTCGTTTTTTAAATCAAATGTTTGACCTAAAATTTCAACCGCAACCTTCAACACAGTTTTGTAGACATGCTGGATATTGTTTTGGTTTAATGTTAGTAAGACATACAGCACGAGTTATCGCTACCAGGAAACACATAGCTTCTTTATAACTAGTTATCCATCTCAACTGATCTCTTCAGAAACGTATTGTATTCCTTATCTTCAAGTCCTTCTTCAACCAACTACTTTCAAACCTTTTGGTCTTATCTATTATTCTTTTTATGTCTTTTTTGCTCCCGAATAAAAAACAAATCATTGTTCTAATAACAGATATATGAGAGTATCATATTGCAAATTTAAAATAACTGATGATCAAAATTGGAAATAAATTTTCTTAAAAACTGAACTTCATTTCTAACGGATTTCAAAAAATGTAAATAAATAGCAACAAAAATTAATTTTCCAAAGAATATTAAAATATTTTTCTCCAAACGTTTTCAGAAACTCAAAGTTTAAATATAATTAAAAGCACTTAAGGAAAATCTTGGTGTAATCATTGATCAGTTCGATGCACAGTCGAGTACATTCATCATCTTTTAGGATGTGCCATTAGTCTGAGAAGTATTTTAGAAAATCACCAATCATTGCTGTTCAGTCACTCCTTTATCTCCAAAACCTGATTATTAAAGGATGTAATAATATATTTGGAACATTTGGTCATACGCTTGTTGAAAGGTAATATTTAAACAAGATATTAAATTAAATCTTTCCGAAAGACGAACTTTTGGGGAAGATTAAAAGAAAATTATTTAAACAAGTGATGGAATATAATTACTTTATGACAATCGAAATTTTTCTTAAATTAATTAACATATCATTTTTAATCCCGCAAAAGCTTATACATTTGCCAATATATCTGATAGAATAATGAATTTTGTATATTGGGTTTATATAAATGATCGGATTTTTTATAAGATTTAATTATTGATTTAACACGTCTTAAAACTCATTAAAAATTTAATATCCGCCTTATGAATTCTTAATGACGTTATACATAAATAAATTTAAAATCTGAATCAAGTTATAAATGTTTAAAAAATTAATTTCTACAGAGCTGCACCGCTTGTGCATCGCGCAAAGGTTACAAATTTACGTTGCGAATTTCAGACAGTAAAGAATAGGAAAACTTTATTTTTAATTACCTTTACAAATTTAGTATTAGATTTTTATTAATTATAATGGAGTTTTTTTAAAATACATTATTTTCTCGAATAATCTTAGAATCTTTTGATCATATCGCATACCAAGTGGCACGTTGCGCGATTAAACTTCAAAAACTTCAAAAGAGATATATTTTTCATTATGCATAAACATATACCATCAGAATTTAAAACAATCGTAAATGATACAAAAATAAGAGTAAATTATATATATTATTCTTTTATCAAATTATGATGCTATGTCTATACTTAAGTAAAACGAGGCGATGCGTAATAAGTGATGCTTAAAAACGGGAAAAATATCTACTTTTTGCATTCTCTAAATCGATTTACAATTTCTAACGTTATTTTTTGATAGAAAAAGAATTGATTTCTGTTCAAGATATTCAAAAGTATTATCCGCCGTAGGAAAATTAAGATAGGAGATTTGCTAAGAGTAATCTTTTCTGTGCAGATTCAGGTGAGAGAGAGTATCTGAAGATTGCTTCGTTACAAATCTCTCTTCTTACAGTTGCTGTATTGCCTTGAGGACCCAAGGGAAGTATTACGATTTCTTATTCGTCATCAATAGCCATTCAGACTTTCTTGCGTTCGTTTCGATTTCTAACAAGAGATGGAACAGGAATTTTACCTTCTTTTGTCAACTCCGATGATTGAAAACTTTTTTCTTTTTGCAATTTCACAAAACGCTAATAATTTCATCTACACTTCGAGAAGTAATCTTTAAATAGAATCATAATTTTTCTTAACTTTTCAAAATTATTCCAATTCCATTCCAAAATCATCTTCAGGAAAACCCACTTTCGTTTTTCCTTGCAATTAAATTAAAGCACGCTTTTTGTTCTTAGTAAACTGCTGGCACGCTAGATGCACTTTGCCATAAAGTTTAAGTACATACACATTATAATATTTTCTTTATGCAATTTTCGATAAGTTTTACATGATATACATTCGGCACGATTTTATTTTGAATTCTAGTATAGAAAACTGAGTCTAGAGTGAAGTAACTTTAGTCTATCAAAGTGAAATGCTCAGAAGAGGAAAGAGAAAATTGTGCATCGGAAGTGTTGATCGATCCAAACGTGACGTGAACCACTAAAAGGAAGGTTTAGGATAATGGAGATCTAACAGAAAATAGGAAGAAAAAAACATAGTGTAGCAGCCCTATTTTAGTTCTTCTCTTAACACATTTTAAATCATTGAAATATTAGTCAAAACACATAATTCAGATTATTCTTAAATTCATCATAGTTCATGAACTAATTTATACAAAAAATTTTCTATCTAAAAAAATTTAAATTATCGAACTACCAGAAGGACCTTTCGACTTATTGATAATCTAGATGAAAAAATGTTCTTAAATTAATTTCTTGTTGAGATCTTCATCTTAACTTGTAACAAACTTAATAATTTTGTTAGAATATTCGAAATCAAATTATCTCTTGTTAAAAAAAGTGTCGAAATTTTTAAATAAATTTGGGAGGAAATTGAATTATTTTTGGAAATATTGTAATTAAATTTTTACTCAGTTTCTTCTCCATCTCCACATATTTAATCGATAAAATATTATGATGTCAATGATGGAATTTTGCTGAGATTCTAAATCTTTTGAAAACGACAATCTATGAGTTTATTCGTAATTGCATGCAATTTGTCATATGTTTTTTTATTAATTTTAATTTTTATATACTTTTACACGTTTTGTTATTTTTTGTGTAAATTTTAACGCTTGTCACGTTTTAAATTTGAAAAGAAAAATCTCTAGTAACAAGTTCATAACTTTATAAATTTTTTTATATTTGTTGAACTTCTTCCGAAATCATAACAAAGTGCTCCAAAGAATATTTTTACTTCAGACACAAATCACTAATTTTTTCCTCATTTATTACATTACAATTTAAACTCCCTCAGCAAACTAGTCGCATATTAATTATAATTTTGGAAAAAATGAAAACTTTTTATTTTCAGTTTAATCTTTTCTTGAAATATTTATTATAATTTATAATAATATTAGAATCCAGATTTATAATTTAATGATATATTATTAAAGGAAAGTAATTAATTTATAATTTTTCAAACATATTTTTTATTATAAAATTATAATTTTATAATAAAAAATTATTGAAGAATAGGATTTTTAGCTATGACGAAAACTTCTTACAAAACTTGGTAAGGTTAATATTTAGAAACTCTAAAAATATATTTGCTACTTTGAAACAATTTTTAGATTAATAGCCTACAATTTCTGTAGCTTTAACATAAATATTTATAACAGGTGGGGAGAAAATTTTATAAAATTTACTAAAATAAAATTGAAAAATTGTTGCGAATCTTATTAAATATTTTCGATATTGCTTCAACTATATATATATATATAGAATAATGAACAATGTGAAGGCAGAGGCTGGAGCAAATAAAAATGGTGTCAAATATGAGACTGAGAACCCTAAGGGGAGTCTTATGTAGCGTAGAAAAAGCAAAAAATAGTACATCACTTAATATCGTTTAGAACTATCCATCTTATGCCAACGTCAGGGATATTGAGCATGAGCTTGTTTCAAGAACGTGGTGTGTTTGTGAGCCTCAGGAACTTGACTCCATCGAATGATAAAGTGGATTCGGCGGAGCAAACCCAAAGTATCGTCCAATAAGATTTAGATGTCTCCATTGGGACAAGCGTGGCGAATGAAAAATGATGGGGGGATGTTTAGTAGAAGAGGGACAGTAGTTTTGTAGTTCGACTTCGATAAAAGTATTAATATTGTGTTACGTCGGAATGTGATGCGGAATGCGAAAAAATGTTCATATATCAGTAAAGAGAAGAAAAAAAATTTGGTATGGAATTTATAAGAAATGCTCTTTGTCAAATTGAATGTTTCCCTCGCTTATTCTTCTCCCCTCTCCAATGATGGATGCACGTTTTAGATCTTAAAGATATCAGATAAGGTAAAAAAAATTATAATTGAATGATTCGATCTTAAATTAACTTTTTAATGATGTTAAAAAGCGATTTTTTCCCGATCTGAGGCAGGGTAACATATTTCTACTTTATCTGACAGTGCAAAGAAAAATGTCTGGAGACAATGATGAACTGAGATAAGAGTGTATTGAAGTATATTTGAAACATGGAAAAGTTGAGCTGGCCCCGTCAATAAGAGTAGATTGTTCATAGAGAGAGAGGAAGAATGATGGTTATGATTTATTGCCCAGCCACCAGATTTGACTGGACAGCTAATATAGTCAGCCACCGGTGATGTATGGACTCAAAGGAGATGGATATTTCTAATGTAAATCCCTATATTCTGCTGTAAAATAAAAAAAATCCAGTTGCTCGATAACTTCTACGAAATCGTATTTTAATAATTATATAGATAAGAAGAGAAAGGAAGAAGACTCGTAATTTACTAATAAATAACTTGATGTTGTTATAGTTCCTATTGGTTTACAAAGATGCAATTACAGTATTGTTTTGGAAGTGCAAATATGGAAAAAACTAACTTCAATTACTGCTACTGCTCCTCAGTTTCTCATTAATAAGAGCTATATTCCCATTGATAGAGATAAGAGCAAACAATCATAGATTGATATTGCCCTTCTGAGAATTATTGAAGATTATATACGTGACAAAACTGGTTAGACTCTACTAGACATTTTTTCGATAATGAGAAGTAAATCCACAGATTTAGAAGAAAAGTGCGTATATTCTATTCTTAGGTTTTTTCAATATTTGAAACAATGACGGAAGTCAATTTTACAACATTTACAGTACTTTCTATGGTTCTAAGGTGGAAAAGAAAGTTTTCCCTCTGATCGATTGAACATCACTCAAATACATCGATCACAAGCAGCACACAAAAAGGCCACTAACTGACTTTGACATTGTCAAAATGACTAAAAAAGCGATAACGATTTACGCTTTCCTTCCCTCCTGATACTAAAAGAGTCTATTTGAACTGAAACTAAGTTATTCAGCTGACTTTATGCACCTAATGAGCAGATTTAAGTACTTGACTAGAAACACATTCATCCTGTCACGTGATATCAAGTACTCTTGATCATCTCGAGTTGAAGTGCATCGAGTGAACTTAATATTACTCCATACGAATATATGTGAGGAATTCCTATTGAAATAAACCAAGAAAATGCGATCTCTATACGTATTTAAAGGCGAATTTTATCCATTAGTTTTAAAGGAAAATTAAAAGTTTGCTATCATACTCTGGCACGATCTTTTATCTTTATAAGATTTTATAAATCTCCGGCTAAAGTGCAGGTGCTACCGATCATAACATGAGATAAAAAAAATAGTAGAAATAGTAGAAAATCTGTTTTACGTCGTTGATTTTTACCTGTAAAGAAAATAAAATGTTATCTCAAGCGAGAAGTCAATAGATCAGATACGAGTAGAAAGTCTTTTAAGAGTGTTGGTAGAAACGTAAAAATGGTGGATATATTGTTTTGTGTGCAATATAAGGGATCTAGTTAAAGCTATCTTGGACCATCGGATCTCCCAATGGAGATGGTAAATCTCTTGTCCTCCTAGTGAAGTACTTCAGACATCAAAAGCGAGATTCTCTATAGATAGTTTGTTTACAATCACTCTTCTATCGTTATTTCTTACCGGAATGGGTTATATTTTCTTATTGTTGACGTCTCCAATATTATTCTAAAGTTTTACTGGATCTAATCCGTTGTTTAAGTAGAGAATTATCTATTTATTTTTATTTGGAATTAAAATAACATAAACCTATTTCTTATTATATGGAAAAATGTTTTGTAATAATCCTTTAGGAAAAGTTTTTTACATTCGATTTTTAAGAAAAATTAATTTGAAACATTCACTGTACAGAATATAGAAAGATTTATGCTTAAAATTATCTCATTAAATTCTGATTAATTGAAAAGTTTTTTTTTCCATTTCTGAAAATTTTGGAACATTAAATAATCTTCCAAATCTTATTTTGACGTTCTAACTTCTCAAAAATTCTGAAAAGTTTTAAAAATCGCAAAAATCCATACATTTAATGGCGAGCACGATTTTTTTACTTATCATTTTCGATATCTTTCTTTCAGAGAAGAGAGATGGTTCGCATTTCAAATAAAAGCATTTCGCATTACATTAAAAAAAAGAAGAAAAGAAAATTGTCGCGTGTTGATTTAGTTTAACAGATTGAAGGAAAAAACAACATAGACTCGCTCACGTGATTGACGCTTGGCTATACTATATGAATATCAACGCTTAATGCATTATGTCACGGTCGTATTGAATTCTGTACCATGTTTTTTAGTTATAGAAAGTAATTTCGTGCTTTTGGTCTTTCTATTACCTTAAAAAGGCTTTCAGTAGTGATCACAGTCGGTGATATATTTAACAGTAACGAAAGTCTAAAAAAACAAACTTTTTGTTTTTATCGTAAATTCTTGCTTCTATATATGTAAAATCACAGTTAAATATAGCGAATATATAAATTATGTTATAAAAATGATTTTAAATATAGTATTTTGCTTTATACAGTAAGTAAATCTTGCTGAAATTACAAATGTTCACAAAAAAGTCAATAAAATCTAATAGTTTCATTGATATGAGACTATTGGATTTTATTGATTTTTTGTGATGATATTTATCCATATAAAGATGAAAGCTGATGATAAATATAACTTTATGTTAATGATGACATTTTAATTTTATTTTAAATTCTCATTTCCGTCTACTATAATAATACTAATATAAAGGAAAGAATTTGTATGGGATCTAGTATGAGTCTTTTGTAGTCATCCATATTATATGTAGTAATGCAAAAAGTTTCATTCACTATGTTATGGCTATTCTATGAATAACATTCCTTTCTCATATCTCTTTCTATATTTTCTCCATTTCCATCTTCCTCGCTTCATTCAACTTCTTTGTATTTCTTTTTATCATTTGTTTTATGCTCTATTCTTTTTTCCTCTCTTTGTCTTTTGGTTTGCTCTCTTCTTTTTTCCTATCTCTTCTCTCTTTTTCGTTCTTTTTATTCTCTCGTACACTTTATTTTTATTATATTTGCTTCATTCAACTTTTTTCTTTTTCCTTTTTTTTCCTGGTTTCTTTCTTATCCATTCGGGCTTCTTGCTTTTCAGCCTTTCCTTTTTTTCTTCTCTTTCCTCTTCACTCTCAATGTTTTTCTTGTTTAGTTTTTCTTTTTCATCTTCATCTTCATCTTTTCTTTTTCTTTTGCTTCTGTTTTGCCTGGTCTTTCGACTATTTTCATTTACTGTTTACTGTCGATTATCCAAACTGATAGAAAAATCGATTTTTTGATGAAGAAAAGCTATAAATAACGTTTCTAAACCAAAAACCCTTGGTTATTTTAATATTTTAACATTTGATTGCATAATTAAATATTTATATGTAACATAATTTAACATTATATATTATAAATATATATAAATTAATCCTAGGTTCATTTTTTCATAAAAAAATGTTAGAGTATAGGATTATCGTTAAGTAAATTAGTGTTTATGATAACAAGTTTATCCTTAATTATTCTAATATTTTATTTTCATTCTTGCCTTTTTTCTTGTATAAAAAAATTGTGCATTTATTTTTGACTCGGTATTTAAATAAAAGAATTTACAAACATAAACGAAAGTAATTTATCATCTTTAATTAAACAAATTATAAACAGATAAAAATGAAGAAAGATGCCATAAGGAAAGGAATAGCAGTAGCATTAAGGAATTTTATAAGCTTAAATGTTATTACATAATTGAAGCATTCCGTTTCTTTATAAATACTCTCAAGAGAAATCTTTCCAAGCTTTTTTACATTATCGGTAAAAAGAATAATGTCAACTAAAACAACATTTACGCTACCTTGCAGCAATGTTTTTTTTTAAAATAAAAGTTACAATAAAAAAGAAAATTTAAAGCCATTACAAGAATTAAGCAAATATTTCCTTAACTTTTAAAATATTAATTCATTTAAAAGCAATTATTTAATGAAAGAATTATTCGCTTATAAATAATAGAATATATTTTGGATTTTCTACCTGTTTTCAACGAGAAAAATAATAGCTGATAATGCAAAAGATGTAGACTATGCAGTTTGTAATCTAAATGGAATCAAATTTAAATTATTAATAAAGATTTCTGCTTAATTAATTAAAGTATTTATCTATTATATATTTTAAAAGTTGTTTGCTAATTCTCATTTAGAAATCTCTTAATAAACAGAAGTCAAATTTTATATGAGGAACGATTCATTCTATATTTAAATGCAATTTGATGCCATTCCGATTCGTGATGAGAATTAAGTCTTTCAAAATTGTATGATTTTAACCAAATTCTCAGGACTTATTTATATGTTTTGAGATTATTTTAATATAAAAAAATATAAAAAGATTAGTATATATATATTGACTGAAAAGTCGTTTCCTGCTCGTTACTTATCGGACATCTTTTAAATATCATAATTAAATTTTTTCAGATGTTTTAATGTCATTTGTTTGGTATAATTTGTTCAGATGTTTTAATGTCTATATATTTTATAAACAACCAAACAAATGTCATTAATGTCATTTGTTTGGTTGTTTATAAAATATATAGACATTAATACTATAAAGGATAAAAATAGCAATCAGAAATTCTTTGACATCTTTCAATATGACTCGAAAAATTTTTTATAGATTGATATGTTCACACGATTATAAATTATATGAATTATATAAATCTATCTCTCAAAATTCCATGAGCAGTTTCGATAATTTTTGTACATTTTTTTATAACTTATACTGAATTATAAAATGTTGAATAATTTTTATTGAAATCTTTAAAAAATTCTTTAATATACAGTATTATTTTTATCAATTATAAATCATTTTCTTTTGATAAACCAGAAATTTTTATTTGGACGATTGGTCGAGATTTCGGCTCTAGATCGTTGGTTTTTTTTATAATTATTTTGATAATAATTATATAAGTTTATATATATATATATATATTATTGTTTTTTCTCTCTCTTTTAAAACTTCAACAAAAATGTCTACAAAAGTACTTGCTGAAAACATACTTTATATATTGCGAACAACTGAAGTTAAAAAATTTCGCAAAATATTTAATATAGCAAAATTGCATGATTAAAAAAGAAATACTGATCAGTTAATATTCTGAAATTAATTTTTTCTGTTGACTGTTATAGTTATCTATACATGAATCACTAGCTGATATCTATAGTATTTGTAGAAAAAAATATATAATTTTATTTTTAAAAAATGCATCAACGATTTTCGACATTTTAATGGCTTTTTCATAAAGAATTTGATATTCATACTTCAAACTTATTATTAAAATATATAAAAAAATGTCAATTCAGCCGTCATTTTGAATAAAATATTTATTCAATTTTTCTTAATTATATTTTGCAGTTTATTATTTTTTTATTTTTAATTTTCTGTATGATAACATGATTATATCATATATGTTTTGCTGTTACATTGCAGAACTAGCTTTATTTTTTTTTTTTTTCATTCTATATCTAAATTAATTATGACACATACGAATTTAAAATATCTCAATGACATTTTTATTATTTTCTTCTAAGTAACTAGAAAATACTATTTCAAATATCCTAAAAATAAATCCAAACTTTTTTTTTAATTTGTCAAACTGTCAAATAAACAGAATAAGAAGAACAGAAAAAATATATATATAATATCTAGAAGTAAGAATAAAAAGACGAATATTATTATACCGATTATATACCAAGAAAATAGCTTAAAAAAAAAGAACGATAGAAAATAACTACAATAAACATTTTCATTCCAAAAATATAAAAATCATCATCCAAATGCACAATAGTAACATTATTGTTCATAAACATGGAATGTACTCTATTGCAATTCAGTAAATGATACCCATTATTCATTAGCTTATGTTCATACGGTAGATGACAGAAAAACATTAAATTCTCTTTGACAAATACCAGTTAATGTTGCAGCTCGTCACAGTAAACACGTGTGTCGAATTTCTAATGAAACACAAATGTGATCTCATCAATTGTAACTATTCATGATTATTATTTCAGGAAAGAATTGCATTTTGTTGGTTTTTGAATGATTTATTTTACCTAATGTAATTCGTAAAGAGTTTTTGCCCTACTTTAAATTATTGCCGTCTTTTATTATAATTCTTCACTTTGATTGTTTCTTGCATGCCAAACAAAAATTTTAATTAGGTTTCCTATTTTTACTCCTCGGATTATCTTATCGGTTATCCTTATTAATTTATCTCATTTGTTTACGCTGAATTGATCCTTATCATCTTTGTGAACGGTAAAGGTATTATAAAATGCAACATTTTTTATCATTAATTCCTATAATTGAGCAATATTACATTGATCCTTATCATTGAACAGTGTTGCTGTCGTAAATGCGATTAATCAATTGGATTCTTTCCTTTCCTCTTATCATTGAGTAGTTTTCTTGCATCGATCTTTATCGTTGAGCCGTGTTACTTATATTCATCAGGATCATTATCTCGGCCGTATCGATCCTGATAATGAGCAGTGTTATTTGACGTTGATCATTCCTGCTGAGTAATGTTACTCGTATCGATCCTGTATATTAACTAAAGCATTGATTTTGATTATGAACAGAATGGCTTTTCTCTTGTTCCTTAAGGAATTCATTTGTATTAATGACTCATTTGTTTTAGCCATGTAAACTTACTACAGTTACTCTCACTATTGATCACAAATTTTCTTATTAAAACTCTTCCAAAAATGAATTTTTCTTAGGTTGCAGATTTTAAATGTATGGCTTTATACTGGAGAACTCAATGCGCACATCTATTGGTTATTTCGACGATCGACAATATTCAGTAGGATTGCATCCATATCAAAAGACAGCAGATGTTTTCACTCTCGCTATACTCTCTTAGGCACAGCAGCTTTTTCTTATTGCATGGAGAACGTTTTGTCCAAAAGAAAATGCGAAACTTTACAAATATTTCTTTGAAGTCAATTTAGTTGGTAGAAGAAACACCTTAAAAGTTTCACTCTCCACGAATTTGGAAAAGGGAAAAGTGCAGTATAACTTAAAGACTCTATTTTATAATAGAAAGCTGGGTCATAGTCGTCATCTTTTGTCTTTTTTAGTAAGTAAAGGATAGAGTGCTATCTTGGGACGGCCATTAAGAGGCAATGTGTCCATTAATAGTTTCTCTGTGGCTTCTGCACGCAAACCTGTTGTCTGAAGGTTATCACGTGATTCTTCATCGTTAGCAAAAGCCATGATGGGAAAAGTTCATCTTTGACATTTTCTCAGATGTTATGATCTCCCTTTAGCATTGTTTCCTGACATTTATTTTTTTTATTACCTCTTCATTCTAAATATTTCAACTACATGGTAAGTGCACCTGTATTCTTTTAGTCATTAAAAATATACACGTTTTATAGCAAAACATTAATTACAAATAAAACTTATATAAAAGTTCTTCAAGTAATCAAACAGAAGCTTCATAGTGAATATATATTATTTAATATTAAAATTTGTAAAAATTTCTAAAATTTTTCTATATTTATATACAATAAAAATTTTAATATAATAATGATTAATTGAAAAAGAAATTTCCATAATTTTCATTCAATTAAAAAAAATCTCTAATGATACATATAATGAATTTATTGATAGTAAAACAAATCTCGATTTTTCACTCTACAAAACAAAAAAAAGATGTTGTTTATAATGATCTCATGTAGACAGTACGGACACAAAAATTGCAATTATTTCTTTTGCTTCACAAACACGTGACCAATACGTGTCACGCAAATCAACGTGACAAGCTTCCAATTGACATGTGTGTGCGTGACAGGTTCCTAGGGATTTGTCCACGGTCGGGGCATCATCTGTGTTATCTCCCGTGTTCCATTAGCAGTATTAATTTTCTATCTGGTATGGGTGTTGTCCGAGTAACGTCACTACCCTAGAAACGACCTCTGCTTATTGTTTTTAAAACAATTCTCCTTAATATAAATACATTACCGCCGTATCATTAAAACATTAGGATAAATTGCTCTTGTCGTCACTTATACCAAATTATATTAAATATTCCTTACAGTTATGAATAAAATATATTTTATTATTACGTCAGAATGATTTCATATATTACCAAACTTTCATTGACGTCGTCGTCGTAATGGCATGACAATTCGGTTGTTTCATCTAACAATTCTCTTTGTTAATATGCTATCTTGTCAGATTGAATTATTATTAACACAGCGTAAAAATAATTATCTTTAATTCTTTGACTAATCAAAAATTTAATAAATATAATTGCAGCCTAACATCCGACCTGCGGGTGATTTAACAACTCGTGAAAATTATAAGATACAAGAAGGTTGTAATTGTCAACTCGTTAAACAGTAAGTTGTTGCAGGTAAATTGCTATAAATTGAACCTATATTATAGCTTATTATAAGAAAAACTAGTTTATTATAAATTTAATGTTTATAATTGCTTCAAACTGAAAACAAAGCTGTAGATTCTTTCACAGTATCTTACTTGTTAGAAACAAAAGGAGAGATGATGGGTGATCATACAGCATATAAGCTAAAACAAAGCTGTGTAATTTATTATTTTATTAATTTATTATAAAGTAAAATAGAATTTGTTGTTGCTTTATTAAAACTAAAAAGAGAGTTTGTTAGCAACTTTACACTTTATTGCAAGTAAAAGCAGAATTGTTAGGGAATACATAATATATTGAAGCTAATGTAGATTTTTGAATGATTTCACTCGCAAAATTCAACAGTTCCTCGAAATAAAAATTAAGTTGAAATATCCTAAAAGACGTTTTATCACGAGTTAAAATGCGATTCTTACTATATTAAAACTCAAAATTACAGTGTTTAAAATCCAATTTATTCTCTTTAATTTAGTCAGCGGATTAAAATAAAATTAATGATCTCTTTTGTAACTTGACATTCAACCCTTTCATTAAAACTTCCAATTAAGTTATAGAGAGCAATCAAAATTTATTAATTATTATCTAGGACGTAAGAATATCGAAACTAAAATTTAAAAATATTACTGGAAAAGGCAGAAATTTAAAAAAAAAATAATCACCAAAAAATAAAAAATAAATAAAAAAAAGGCAAAGATACCCGCCAGAAATGATGTAGCATCGACACCTTTAATATAAGTTTAGTGGATTAATCTCTTCTGCCCTCTAGGTGTTTTTCAGGGTTACTTTTTCTTTCTCATCAATGAGACTACTCGCTGATGTCTTTGCCACCACACATCATTAAGCTAAAGATCACTTTTGATGTCCTCCGTCATCACAACTTGTCGTAGTCATTAGAAGGCTTGTGCTCTGTATCTGCAGAAGTTGTTTGCTTCCAGCTATGAATGTATTTTTCTCTTTTGCATACTCATTTTTGTATAGATGTTGTTTTTATCAACACATTTGGTGTATGAAGAATATTTTTAAACATTTATTTATGTATATTTAAAGTAGTCATTTTAAACCGGCATAATTTTACAATTTTAAAAGTAAATTTTATCGATGTAAATGGCACTCTGTATGCTTGTATATGGAAGTACTTGATGTGCAACTTCCTTTTCTTCCGTAATAGAGATGTCTCCATCTGTTGTAGCAACCAAATCGTTTTTTAATGATAATAAGTTCTAAATTGAATTATTTTTCTTATATATTACAACCGTGCCAATTTATTTTGGTAAGATGATCGTAAAGAATATCTTCTCTTATAAATTAGTTGGTTAAAGTGAAAAACTTCTTCCATGATGTAATAAAGGATAAAATATCATGTGATATGTTCTAGAGCGATTATATGAATTTTCATTTAAATTTTTTTCGCTTATAATTTTTGGCAGTTATCGACTTCGTACTTGTCGAAAGAGATGACGTTATTAAATCAACATAAATTTTATTATTATTATTATTATTTTTATTTTTTGCTAAGGATTAAACGAGTTATAAACTTCTTCGGTAATACGTAAATTTGTTTATCTATACTTATTAAATTACTTTTCTCGTTTATTTAATTTTAAAATTTTATTTTTAAATAATTATTAGTAAAATCTTTAAAGAAACGGATGAATGTTTGAAATTACGATTTTCTCTTCATTTTAATTTAAAAAAAATAATAATATTTATTCATAATCATCTTTTCAATGTGAAAATTACTGAACATCTTCAAAAATAAATGAATCGTGTAAGATATCTTAATTAAGAACGCAGTTTTGAGTTTATACTCTTCTTCTCTCAGGAATTGAAACAATCTCAAAACTAATTAACAAAACTGTTATCTGAAATTTTCCATATTTGAAACACCACTTCAAGTGCATTGGATAGAAGAGTTAGAGAATATTCAATAAATCGAATTTTCAGATTTCAGTTTGTTAGTCACAAAGTTGCTTGTTTTAGTCGGAACATCTATTCAAGGAAAATTCAGATAAGAATTGTTTTATATACATAAGATTACTACTGGTTTTCTTTTAATATAAAGTAACATTATTATAGATTATTCAAACTTTAAATAGGTTAGTCACCTTTAAAAAAAAAGATATTAAAAAAAATCCAGATTTATATAAGTTTTCTTACATTCTGATAAATTATCTTTAGACTGTTCTTTCAAAAAGATAATTTATAGCAAATTATCTTTTATTCAAATAATTTTTTCCTTAAACTTTGTTATTATCGATAGAGTTGTAAAAGATGAACAGAACACTTAGAGAATTCAAAAGTGAAGAGAAAAATATCAATTTTTAATCATTGATAAAAGAAAAATATTTTAAAATAAATTATATGCAAATATGACGTTTATTTTCTAAATTTATTTAAATTAAGTCTTACTTTAGGTAAATTACGCTAACGTCAAAATATTCTAAATCACAAAAACGTATTACTGTCTATCTTAGCGTACAAGTCAATATATCTGGATAATACTGTACATCTGTAAATATGTTCTGTATTTGTAGATTTATACCTGTAGATAATATCTGTAGGCATAAATAACACCTATATTATAAATATTATTTATGTGTATAGACAAATTTAGTAATAGCTTTATATTTTATGTCGGATGGTGCAAATATAAACCAGATGTGCAAGAATAAGTTTCTTATAAATAAAATATCTTTACAGCATTTAGAGGAGAATGTTTCTATAATAAACAAAAGCAAAAAAAAATTATAAAGATTTTCTTTAAGAAATTCAATTTTGAAAGAATCTCTTACAGATTTTTCAAATCTTCGGGATATAAGTAATAAATGAAAAAGAAATTTTAGACATTTTTTGCTTTTTTTAAAAAATCTCGCAGAATGAAAAAAGTAATGGTTTTTATTTCTCAAATTCTAGAAAGAGCTTAAAAAGAATTTAAAATATATTCTGTAAGTTAGAATTATATGTATTTTTTTCTTCCCACTCGCACTCAAAAACCTTTTTAAAAGCAATAGAATATTTCAGAATAATCAATAAATCATAATATAATAAAACATTTAAATTGCATTATCATAATCGTTAAGAAAGATTTAAAGAAAATAAAATCTTTTGATGCTATAAGGAAAACAACATCGTAAACAGATTTTAATCGCTTTTTATCTCGCTGAAGCGCATTGTGATAGGCAAAGGAAACTTGTTTAATGTTTGCCATCCATTAAGAGTGTAAAAGATATTACATTCTTGTATGTAACGGTTATCAAACTTTCGAGTTAAAAAACCATTATTTGATACTGTAGAGGTATAAATTTTGTTTTAAAGACGAGTTGTTCATAAAAAAAGAGAATTGTCTTTAGTTGTTTTTATTATAGGGCTATACAGATTATTAAAATTTTATTGTTTATTTTAATACTGTTTTCAAAAATAAAATAATTATTAGGTTTATAATCGAAGAGTATTCGTTAATAAAATATGTAATTACGAGCAATTAAAATAACATTTTTAATATACCACAGTTTACAATTATTTCTGTTTTAATAAATTATGATTAGAAATAATTTATAAATGATCATCATCAAATCATGCATTTCCTTCGGGCAGAATTATAATCATTAATAACTCAGTTCTAAATCTGAAATCTCATTTAATAAAAGTACATTTACAAATACTCTCCTTCTCATTATTAGAACATCATTTCTATCATTAAATTATCTTGAATCGAACATTTAATAATACCAATCATCGCCATTTAACACAATATTTTAGTCCTGTAGTTTGGTGTCCATCCTCTTTACTATTTAT
Source organism: Androctonus mauritanicus (assembly GCA_011317285.2). Classification (NCBI taxonomy): domain Eukaryota; kingdom Metazoa; phylum Arthropoda; class Arachnida; order Scorpiones; family Buthidae; genus Androctonus; species Androctonus mauritanicus. Next base: position 34,785 of record WUQG02135450.1, on the reverse strand, counting down.
CCTAAACACTTATAGCATCAATCATCATCATCATCGTCCCGGTTTCTATATTTAGATATCTATCATACAATTATCATTTAACACTTTATTACTTTATATTACTTACTTACTTTTAACTCGATATTACTACATTCTATGTTTAGATTCTACAATTTAAGCATTTCTAATATTAATTTGTTTATTTTGCTATTATAATTAGCATCTATTATTATCTTACTAACATTTGATTAATATATAATTAATATTATTCAGATAAATATTTAGCATCCTTTATTGCAATAATAATGGGTATAAAATTTTCATTCTAGTTATAAAATTCCAGGATAATGCTTAGATATATATCTATATACTTATCCTACAACACCATTCAAAAATTTACATTATCCAGATTCTTTATAATTACGTTCATGTCTGAATATTAGTTTTCATGTTAGTTTTTCATTTACAGTCATATGACACTTTAATCATCTTGTTTGATACTCTTCGTGATTTACTTTCACTTTCCTCTTCTCAATCAAGTTGATTAAAACACCGAACGTTTGTTTATCTATTTAGAAAATTTCAAACATTGATGAATAGTTGAAAATTAAGGAAAGCATGTTATTCTTGCTAATCACGTGATAAGGTGGGCGTAGTCAGATCTGAAACTCCGATATAGGATCTTTTGGGATAACAGTGTGAATATTCATGATCGGAAGTCAACCATATCTCATCGCTTCATATCTAGTTGATCACGGAACTCGAACTTTTCCACTTCTGTAACACAAAGAGAAAATTGTACGTTGTAGATAAAGCAAACATAAGCAAAGCAAAATTCACATAAATTGAAATATTATACACTAAACAAACTGTATTATATACGAAGTTTGAGGTGAGCAACCAATTGCTTTACTTTTATATTTTCACGTGACGAAAATGCTACACGCAGTAGGATTTCCTATCCGTTAGAGTCACGCAAATCGGAAAAAGAAACTTTTTGTTTGTGCTGCTGCTTCTAGGGCTTGATTTTTTTCCATCTCTGTTCTTCACTAAATCTAGAAAGTTGGTTTTTTATTGGATAAGTTTTTACTGTACTCAATAAAGAATTTCTTTCCTGTATCGCTTTTTTCTGCAATGTAAAAGTGCTGTATTTTCTAGTTTACATATTTATTGAAATTTGTTTTTGTTTAAATGTAGAAAGAAGCAAAAAATACTATATGAGAAAATAGAATTATTTCAACATGAAAATGTTTTCCGTAGTCGGAAATATCGTAAAGTTCACCGAAAAATAAATTCACTCTTATACAGAATGAAAAAAAAACTTACAGCGCTGTAATAATATTGAATTAATTTGATATAATGTCTACAAACAATATTTTCGAGATTGCCTAAAGATATTTTGATTAGCAGTACAAGCAATGTAACACAGAATTTCGAGATATAAATTGTTTTATAATTTTGAACAAGAATTGAGGCATATCATTTTAATGAAATTAAAATGTAAATAACATAATCAACTCTTCAAACTTTTCATTTTGTAATATTGAAATTGCAGGGTAAACCCTTCATTAATTTACAACTAAAATTGATATTTTTCTCGATAAGTAAAAAAAAGGAAATCTTTTTTTTTTATTCCGTTCTCGGTGAACTAACAGAATGAAAAACAGTGATAAATACGACAAGGAAAAAGAACAAGTATTATTTTAATCAAAAGGATCCTTTTTATTGTTTTCCTAAACTGTTATAAGATTGAATGTTGATTCAGTAGTCACTTCATGTATAGTTTTTATGTATGATTCTTGGATAATAAAAGGATGACGGTTTCTAAATCTATATTCTATATCTACTCTTCGTTTTATGATCGCGTGGAAGATGACACTTATAGTATGTAGTCTACCATAAAAAAGTATGATGGTGAAGTCGGATATATTCCAAATCGAGCAAAGTAGTTTCACGTTTATATTTGATGCTGAACAACAAACAAGCAAGAAACATGATTAAATATTGTCATTAAGCTCTAGATTATCGATTTTTACGCAGTTGAAAACAAGACGGATAACGTTTTACTAACATTGATCCATGCAGCATTTTTGATTTATCAGCAAAAACAAGTATGATAAAGTAATAATTTCACAAATGATGAAAAATAACTATTTTAGAGTAAGTAAAAATCCATATTACAAGCGTTTAGATTACCAAAAATTCGTTTATGTTTTTCTGTTCTTGAACAGAAACTTTGAAATTTTCGGAGAATTTTTTTTTATAAAAAATTATTGTTCATTCTTTTTAATGCTTTTCTTAGAATAATTTTTAATAAGAAAATTTTATAGTAACGATCTTTTCGAATTCTTTAGTTAGTGAATAGTAGAAATGTCATAACGCTCGTCCAAAACTTTAAAAGTTAAAAGAATGAAAAACAAGTGCATTCCTATAAATAAATCAAGAAGTTCTCTTTAAATTTCCTTAATGTTGTTATTAAAGTAATGGTAAAAACATTGTATTTTTATAATTGGATTATTTAAAGAAAACTAGATATACGGTGCACTGATGTAAATTCTACAAATCTGTTTTGATTTAACATTTCGTAGCTCCACATATTAAATAAATAATCGGACGTTGAACTGTTCTGGTTTGAATGAATTTAATTTTTCAAGAACATATTTAATTTTGCTCTAATATAAGAATGGTGATTCAGATATACAAGGTTAATTTTATATTTTACTTACTAATTTATTATTAGATACAGAATATATTATTCTTTGTCAAATAATATATTCGGTATCTAGTAAACTTTCTGATGTGACTTATCAATATTAAAATTTTATAATAAAAAATATGTTGCTGTTGATTAATCTCTAATCCATCAATTGTCTCGGAATCTTTAAAGTCCAGTAATCATCTTATTGAAGAATTGTAAGTCTTTAAAGTAACTTTTCATCCATAACTTTTCATCGTAATATTTTAATTAATTTTATTGTTAATATTTCTAATAATGAACAGTTCTGTCAATTTTAAAACTTATTAAAGGTATGTAAATTAAAGAATATGATAAAAGTTGACAGAAATTCAGCAATTTGGATGCTATATTTAATAAAGATTTATTATTTAATGAGATAAAATATTTCTAACTTCACTGAGACCTAAATTTTATGATAGATTAACATGCAAATTTTATCTTGTATGGTTAATTAAAATGAAAAAGTAAATAATTATAAATCGTTTTCAGTTATTTTAATATTTCATAAAGCAGAATAAATATTATATGAAATAAATGACATAAAAAAAAGCTTAATTAAAATATATGTTATCCTTGACTTTTCTATCCTTGATTTTTTTTTTTTAATAAGTGGATTTAATCATAGTATAGCTAGGATCTTGGGATTGATCGATTTTATTCTGTGGTTATAATATTTTGTCAATCCGTTATGATAAACGAACTATGTTTTTGTTAATCTGCGATAAATCATGCATAAATATATCAATCTTTCAACTTAATATCTAAAACAGACATTTTGATTTTCCATATTTTCAGTGATGTAGTTTATCTCATTCGTCTTCAGAATGTGATGATTCGTATCAGACAAGTAATTCTTTCTTTGATTCAATTCATATTGCTGAATAATCCATTTGGACAAAACATTACAAAATTTTTAAAAAGTACAGACTATTTTTTGTTTATATTTTTGTAAAATTATTCAAAGAATCTGAAAATATGATAGTACGCCATATCAATAAATTTTTTAAAAAGAAAATACAGCAATAAAAGTTTATAATGATTTCAGACTGTGCCTTTTTTTTTACGAAATTCTCTTTGAATTATATTAAATTAAGTTCCTGGTGCAAATTACTTCCTCAGGTCAAATCACAGCATGTGATAAAGAAACCACAAATTTCATTGTAATACTAATTTCCACTATAATAAAATTTATCGATATAATAAAGTTTAAATTTCAAATAAATACGTGATAACTTTGTACTTTTTGCATTTTTTAATACAATTTATATTAGGATTAGAACTGATAGAGAATATTTAACTTTATAAATCAAAGCATTGACATAGTCTAAAAATCTTTATAATTTTTTTTGAAAAATTTGTATCAGAAGCAATTAATAGCCATATTTGTTTCATTAAAACCAAAAAAAATCTCAAATTTTAGTCATATTAAATAATGACATTTAAAATGACTAAAATTCGAGATTTTTTCTTTATTTTAATGAATCAAATGTGGCTATTAATTGCTTCTGATACAAATTTTTCAAAAAACTTAAAATAATATTGATATGAATAATCGATTGCTTAAAAAACAAGATTCATTTTCAGTGTTCATTATTATTCTGAAAGACTATTCTATCATAATGTAATGATCGAAACTATAAACATTTATATTCAATGGCATGAAACGTGCCATAAAAAATAAGAATTTACAATATTTTACTAGCATTTAAACCTGGAAACAGCTGAAACTGCTCTTTTCTTCTAAGGTAGGAGAATCCAAATGACATTCATATCTCCAATGCGTTACCATTTTTCATAAAAAGGAATAGTGAAGATTATTAAGAATACGGAATAAAAATATAGACGAAAATTCATTAAATTTAATTGGTTACAGTGAATAATATGTTGAAATGATCTACTTTTCGAATTTAAGTTTAATCTATATTATATAGTATCGTTTGCCTCAGGGATAGATATATAACATCGTACGAGTATTTGGAAACCTCTATGTTGTGCCAAATATAATTTTCAGTATACTCTATTATTTAATGGAGCGAACTTGGAATTTCTTTTTGATACTTCAGATAGACTGTTCAGCAAAGAAATGTAATCTATAATTTCCCTTGAAGCAAGAGAATTGTTAGTGGAGAAAAGCATCACTGCATTGCTGAGTTTGGTACTCGATTTTTCTTATATGCGTTTCTCAATATTGATAAATCCCACTTCTATTTGAAGATTTTCAAAGTTACTATTTTTCTCCTTATTCTCTTCCATTTTTCTGAACCATTCGTCAACTTTTTACTCTTATGTATTTCTTGGTTTGAATTTACATCTTGCTTTTCGGATTCGTTGCATTTTTCTGCATCCTGTCTTTCATCCATTGTTAAACTGTAGCATTTTATTCCATTTTTTATGATTATAAAATAGGAAAAATTCAAATATTTCATCCCTTTTCTGTTCCATTAAAGAAAATTTTTATAAGACTTTTGTCTTAAAATGTTATCTATAAAAATTACATAATTGAAAATATAAAAAAATTGTTTGAAAAAAATAAAAATATCCGATGTTGAAAAAATTATTGCTAATATTTAAAGAGTTTGACATATTTTAATCACTTCATCTGTCTCAAAATCATTTAATGATTTTTAAATAATTAAATAATTAAATTTTCTTAAAAACTTTATCTTTTTATATATATGATATTTTTTTTATATTTACTGTGGCATAATATGAAATACTTAATATGCGTAATATCTTTATTAAAGTGCAGATGTTTCTTACTTTGTTAGTTCACATTGATTCCACTAATCTTATGCAACTAGATCTAACTGTTTCTTCATGCTGTTACTTCCCACAGATCTCTTGTGCTACCAGTTCTTTTATTTATGCAATTTTTCCTCTTTTTCTCTTTTGAAAGCGAACTTCTATAATATTCAAAGATATTTTTCTTTTTTCATTATTATCCTGTTGAATCGTTTAAGTGATAAATTAAAGAAATCTGAAATTTATTTTGTTTTGCTTCTTAAATCAAATATAATTCCTGAAAGGTTCTTTAGTTACAACAACTTTGAAGGTCCCAGAGGAAATAATCTCAAAACAGTTAAGACGAAAACTGCTAGAAGGAGATAACTATCAAGCCGATAAGAAAAAAATGAAGCAGTTTTGTTCACTGGAGAAACAGTATAATAGCCATTTCGAAAGATTTCTTTTCACCTTTGTTAGATTAACGAAAGTTCTTTAGGGGTTAATAACTCGGACTTTCCGGTTAGCTTATCACAAGCTATAACATTGATAAGTTTTTTTTATGAACTGCAATTGTAACTCCTCTACTTCTTCTTTTAATGAATAATTTAAGCTTATCATACAAAAAATCAATATTTACCTAAGAACACGATCTAAGCCTTTTAGGTTATCCAGTTATTAATTAACTGTAATATTTAAAAATCGTTAATAAAAAATTTGTTAATTAAAAATTCCTTCACTAAAATTTCTAAAATTGAATGGCAATTTAATAATTGTTTCTAAATATATATATATATATCATCAGTGAAAGCAGTAACATAATCTTCACTATAAACGTATGAAATTTCAATTAGTAAATCGACACAATTTATTTAAAATATCATTTATAAATTTTATTAATAGATAACCATTAATAAAAAATCAACAAAAATTAATTAATTATAAAAATCTGTTTCCGAACAGCTCTCTCACCTGTCCATTTTTTTATTTTCATTTTTTCTACAGAGTTTTCTAACAGGAGTCTTATATCAGTGATCTCACGTCATACAAGTAATGTATCACTTCCTAAAGGAAGTAATCTTCGCAGAAAACGGAATAGAACAAGAAAAAGCCTAGGAAAAAAATGATCCAAGCAACAAGTTCAGATTAAGGTTAATGAATTTCCGTACATCATTCTAGTTTAGTATAGAGATTCCAATTTTCCGCATCAAAGATTGGAGATCTTAAGAGTATAAGTTTTATAATCTATGATAACCATTTAAGAACAGAGGTTTTTGGCAGTGAGCTCTTGATTTATTATCACTTCTACCTATACGTCTCCTTATAACTGAAAAATAGTCAGGAAGTAGTAGTAACTGCTTAAGTTTTTAATAATAGTCTGGAAAAGTTATTTTGCTAGTATCCAATTTAAGCTCTTTTGGCACAGAACTCTTTTATTATCCATCTTATCTCATTCTTAAAATGTAAAAGTCGATTCTTTTAAGTGGCCAAATGACGATATGACGTTTATTAAAGAAATTTTGAAGATGATCTTTAACAACACGGATAATATCGTTAATCATGCTTACATACCGCTGTAAAAATTTTTTAGGCGTTATAAAAAATGCTTTTATGGGTTTACTTTTTCCTATTAGTCTATGGTGGGTATTAAATTTGTCCAGGAATTTGAAGATAGATAATAAAATTGTATAATACTTGGGAGTATAAAACTTCATTGCGCGACAATTTTATAGAATTTGATGCGATTTATGTATCCTGTAGCAGTATAACCAGTTTGTTTTTTTATATTATGCTGTTTATTAGGATAATAAAATAAAAAATTATTTCTTAATAAATAATGAACATTATGCTTTCTATCCTAAGAAAAGCAACTTGTAAATGTTTCAGAAAAGAACTAGTTTCTATGACATCGTTTTTTATCTAATGACACAAAAATAAAACAATTTATAATTTTTTTTTTCGGTAATTGTTTTGTATCGCGCCGTCGTACGCGACGCCACTTGCGACACTCGCTATCGCTCACAATATGGCAGTGAAAATATTTTAATCATTCAATGCAATGAGAATAGCATTTTTCTAAATAAATTAAACAGTTAAAAAAACATTAAATATAATGATAATAGTACTGAATATACCCAAGAGAAGAGCATTTTTAACAATATCATTACTAGAATTTATTTTTCTGTAAATCAATCTTCATTTCCAAATCGAAATTTTCTCCATATGTTAATACATCGAATGTTTTTGTAAGAAAGAAATGGTATTCTCATAAACTAAGACCGGTGGAGCAAGATAGATGCTCAATCTCTTCAAAACAAACTAATTTCCCTTGAGCAAAAGCGCACACGCTTTAGGAAAAAAACAGGTCAGACTAGCGAGTTTTTCAATTTTTGATCGTTCCATTTGCACGGACTACGTCTTTTACATAATACCAAGAGTAAAATAAATAAATAAAGTGTAATTCCTGTGATAAATTCTCTAGAGGATGCCAATGACTCCACCCACTCTTCAAAGAGGCGTTGTCAGTAGAAGAGCTTCATACAAACTTCTGTCAACATTAATTACTTAAGGATGTTAATGTTTAATGGAATATTAGAAGCATTATACTTCTATTAAGTAACATGATGATAGGTTTTTCTCCCTCTCTATCAGATTTACTATTTTTATTAAAAAATGTTTTCTTTATCTCCTTACATGTTTGGCATCTTTTGATCAGCTACTTAATAATAGTATGAAAAAATTTGATTTTTTTTGTGTTAGCTAATGCAAGAGGTATTTAAAATTATGCATTTTAGTTTAAAATTTATGTATAAGCCAAGACTCTCATAATAATAATAAATTCAATTTTTTAGCAGTATTTACTGTTGAGGTAATAATTTCAATAGCAACGGTAAAAGAACAGCAAGCACTAACATACACACACAACCGTAGAAGAACTGCAAATATTTAATATGCAGTCGCAACGATAAAACTGCAAGGATTAGTATGCACGCAAACAACAGAGGAACTGCAAGGATTAATATGCATATGCAATTTGTATAAAATTTGTTAAAGTAATATTAAAAATCACATTTTCTTCTCGTTAAATTATATTAGAACAAGTTTTATAGTGCTAATGTACAAAATTTTCTTTACAGTGTGCAGATTAGCTTCTCAGTTATACTTCAAAGTTACAAAATTCCCAACACAAACTATATAACACAATTTATTAATTTACTGGTTTCTGATTAGTAATAATACGATCGAATTAACCAGTTTTAATATTAAGAGGAGTTAATGCATTCTGTAATATTATTCTCTAATTGATTAGACTTTGAACTGATTCAATGTTTAAACATCCGTAAAGCAATAGTTAGACTCCAAGCTCCATTTACCTCGAACCCTTTAATAAGAGAACAATTTGGATACTAATATTTTCAGCTAATTACAAAAAAAAGAAACATTTTGATAATAAATCGTAATAAAGACTTTAAAAATAATTACAGTCATCTTTCGGGCTATAAAAAAGAGAATTATATGAAGATATATAGTCAATATATTTTAAAATATATCAAAGAATGGTAGAAAGAAAGGTGTTTTTTAACTCTCTCTTTCTTTCCCTTTTGGCACATTCTTTCTGTATGGCCAGGTGGTGCTAATTCTAGACAGTAATTGACGGTTTTTTATTGCTAGATCGCATCTACTTTTTCACTACTTGCTCTTATCTCAGCGTGCTAGCTTCAAATTACGGCCATTTATAACACAGCCAAGGTGCTTAAGTGTGAGATTAACCAAAATACGTATCTGCAGAAATATATCGTGCGAAGAGTGGGTTCTCCATTAAGCGGGGATTTACAGGAGATGGCTGAGTACTTTTGGAAGCAATACTGAACACAAATCATGTAAATTTACCATCTAAAGCATACCAAAGAAAGCTTATTGTTGTTGGTAACCTCTCCACTATCAAAGAAAAGTCTTCTTGTAGACTATGTATTTTTATAGTTGGAGGATTTTTAGATTGTATTTTAACTTGGGTTACCAATCTAATATAGTTTTAAAAGATGATGTACATGAAGAATAAAAATATTTTTGAATGTTTTTTAAGTATGACTAAAGTCTGAATAGTAATATAACTACCGTAATTACTTAAAATTTAAAAAAAAAGATTAAATAATCTCAAATGTTTAAATTAATCATAAAACTGTGTAATTAATTTATTTAATTATAAAGACGCTTTGTAATTTAAAAAATGTTCTTAATTTTGCTCTTGTTTTAATTAATAATTTATAAAGTATTAAAGTTTTTCTATCGTTACAGATATTTTTAAAGTAATTATTATCAATGAACAATTTTCTTTTTACGAAAAATCACTTTAAATACTCATATCTTTAAAAATATTTTAATAATTAATTTACGAATGAAAAATTTTACACGACAAAAATTAAATTTTCACAGTTTAAGTTCTTAATTAGAATTATACAAAAAAAATTATACAAAAAAAGAATGAGAATCACTATTTCCAACTATAATCATAGAATCTTTCTAACGCTGATTAATTATCGCAAAAAGTACTTGTAGTTTCAAGACAGTAAGTACAGTAATCATCACGACAACAAAATTGAAGTCAAAGAGTCATTAAGAAATGCAAATCACGTGCAATAAGTCCACCTTTAGTCGGTTAACTTATTGACTCACCTACGAGAGATTTTGCACAATTACTCTATACACTACGATGCACGTTAAGGGGCGGCGAATGAAACAATACATCACACAATCTCTCCTGCAGCTCGGATGTGGAGAAAGAAAAAAAAAACGCTTCCATATCCACCCTTCCCATAAATTAGAACAAAGTAATTTTCTTCGGTTGCCAAGAAATGAGCCATTCTGGGACCATATTTCATGGCCGTCTTCTCAGACAAATTAGTCCCTTATTCTAATCACCGTAGTGTGGAATTTGTTTCTTTTTATTGTACTTCTACACGTTTATGCTTAGTAATCGGGCCGTACGATGGAGAACTTCTTTCTTCCCCAAGGCACGAACTGTTATAAAATAAATGCAGCTTTTATGCAACATAATGTCTTGTAGTTTTTAATATATAAGTTATAAAACTTTTCTACTTTAGAAAGTTTTATCTCAAAGTGATAAAATATGAGTGTTGTATGCGTATATTTTTTTCTTCAAGTCTGCCTAATGTAATTTTTTGAAGTAGTCACTGACTTGTGTGTGATATGTTAAGATTGTTAAGGTTACATAACTGGTTATCTGAAGTTAAGCAAATATCCATTACTTTCGTCTCCGCAGATCGTTAGAAGAAAAGCAGGTCGGCTGTCTTTGACTTTTTGTAATTACTGTCATTTTTCATATTTCACTCTATCCATTAATCGCTAATCTCTTTTGGTGTTTCTTTAATTAACTTCACTGAATAGAAAAGTACAACGTAACTTAAGAATTCCTTATTAACCGAGAGGAATGTTTTATGTAAATTATCCTTCGTGAGGTTAGTTTTTTCTATTAAGAAAACTGTATAAAAAAATTTCATTTTAAAAGGAAGAGTCGAAAAAATTTAATTTTTAGCATTGTTAAACTGTGTCACTATAAAAGTTCAGAATTTTTCTTAAGAATAATTTTTCATTAGATTTTAAACAATAATACATCGCTCCAATAAACCGTTATTCAATTAGTAGAATATCATACAATGGTTTGCTTGATAGTATTGTGCATAAATAATACATGCAAACTTGAAAAATTCCTCAAAATTTAATTATTTAGAAAGTTCACAGATATTGACATGTGAATAACACGCTTTATCAGAGCATTAGATTAGATAAGAATTATATTGAAATTTTCTAGTATGTTTAAGATCAGAAACCAATAAGTCTAAAGAAGTTTCCAACATCCTGGGGTAGAAAACGAATCATACCTAAACTGCTCAGATGTTAAGGAACTTTTCTAGTATTTCTGAGAGCAAAAGAATCTCTTCAGAAGAATTCTAGGTGCCGAGGAACTTTTCCAACATCCCATAGAAAAAATAAAAAAAAAACCAATCTTTTCAACATCCCTCAGGAACTTTCCTAGCATCCCTGAAAGTAAAGAAACCTCTAAAAATATAAGATAAATTTTAGAAAACCTAAAATAAAAAATATCTTCGTTGAATTTATTCAAAAATATGAATAAATTTAAAAAATCGAATTTGTATATGATAGAAAAAAGAAGTAGAGTAATAGGGTGAAAGTTCTTGTTCTGTTTTGTTTATTAATATAAACTATATAATTCTATTTTATTATAAATTTTTTGAATTTTTATATAAAATATTTAATGAGGAAAAAAACCTTCATTTAGAGAAATTTCCGCAAAGCAAGAAGAAGAGAAAAGAATATATTAGATTATTATTCATGAGGCATCAACTTATATTAATTACAATTATTCGCCTAAGTAATGCTCTACAAAGTGACAGTAACACCCATTTGTTTGGTATATTCAAGATGAATGATGGTATATAACTTTAAAAATGGAGACTGATGTATGGTTCGTGATCGTTTTTTTTTTCTTACTTTTGTTCCTTCTTGGTCTTCTTTCCTTCAACGAACTTATTTCTTTTTTATGAATAAAAAAATAAGATCGATCACATAGATTTGTTTCTTCTCTCCCACAGTAAAATATGAAAGTCACAAAAGCGTGAAGTTTCAACCTGGCATAGGCGAAAGTTAGAAGTAGATATGCGCATAGTAATGAGGTTATTTTACGGCATTGACACTACTTGATATTGTAATAGAAACTGCACCTTGAAGGACAGATGGTATGAGGGATGCGGGTGTATCAAATAGCGAGTTAGTTTAATCTACTTTTTCCGAGTAATGCTGCTAGTTTGCTTCTTTCAGCACACAAAACTGAAGCTATTCCTTTGGAAAAACGAAATTGCTTGGTATACTTTGTGTTTGTATATTCTAGAATATTTTGATTATTTAGAAGAAACTTCGAGTTTTTTACTGCTAGATAAAGTTTGATCAAGAAATCAACTAGGTTTCTTTTTTTAAAAATTGTATCAATATTTGTCGTTTCGATTAGTTTGAATGTGTATAAGTTTTAAAAATTTCCTTCGGAAATTATCTTATAATTATTTTTAAGTGGTAAGAGAAGTAAATTAAATAAATCTAAATGTCATAACACAAAAAAGTACAAACATGATTCATTTTTTCTATTTGATTAATTACCAAACAATATTAAAAGCAATTAGAATGAATAAAACCTTTTTGATACTAATCTTAACACTCGTGTACATATTTTTATTCTTCAAAACATCTAAAACGTTCTAACTCTCAAGGATTTGTTAATTATAAAGAGCTACAAAGATATAATCTTTATTTTTATGCAAATTAACAAACATAAATATGTGAATTTTTCACGTAAAACTTTATAAATTAAAATTTATTATCTTCTGTAGAATAATGCGATTATTATTATTATTATCATTATCTATCTCTCATTTTTAATTCTTTAATATTAATGAAAGGCCACTTCATCTTTAACAGTTTGTTGCTGTATTGAAACAAATTTCATTTAATATAATTAAATTATATTATGTAAATATTTTAAATTTAATCTTTAATTACAAAAATAGCAGAATTATCATAACTATCTTAAACAATTTATAGCAACTCTAAATCATCATTAAATTTATGAAATATAGTGACGAAGTGTTACAAGATAATTGTTTTATTTATTTAAAAATCATAGCAGCGTTGAGAGCCTTTAGAAAATTTGTAATTTTGTTTTACGAGAGGGCAAAACTTATTTTGAAAGGCGATGACGATTGCATCCATTGCTTTGTGGGTATCTGTGTTTACGATACAATAGGGAGTGTTAGGAAGAAGATTCCATCAAACAAACTCATTTCCGTTGTAATCAAACTGTCGACTAGAGGCTCGGCTTCTACAAATCATAGCTCTTGAAGCCTTGGGGCCGTAAAGCAGACAGCATGCAATTAAAGGCGTCAAGGAAACAAAGAACTACCACTTTACTGCAGACGTGTCTTATACCGTTTCTTAGATATATAATTGTTGTTAGTCACGTTTCCTTTGCTAGAACTTTTCATAATTTTCAAGTCTTTTCTTTATTTTTTTGTATAGCGTCTTAAAAAATTATCTCAGTGCTAAAGCCGATGAACAGAGGAGTTAATTAATAAACACTAAAATAACTTTTATAAGAAAGATTCTAATAAGGAATATTTTTCATTTCAGTTGTGAAAATATGTAGATATAAAAAAGAATGATGATAGGAAATTATCAAGTGTGTCATCAAAATATGTTAGAAAGAATATTCCACGTCCAGATGTCTCTGTGAGAAACAGAAAATGGCAAAATATGAAGCTAGATAATGTATAAGAAAAGTTGGTACTAGAAATGAATAATTTATTATTGGATGGATCACGCCATTGAAGAGTTGCTGTTCTCTATAATATTAAAACAGATGACGCAACCGAAGAACCTTCTCTCCATTTTTTTTGTTTCTTTTACAGATCTAAAAGTCGAATTTTTTCTCTAATATTTTTCTTCTCGGAATTGCCTTCTTTTTCTTAAAAGAATTGAATAAAATTTGATGTGGCGAATACAGATAAACTATTTATGAACGGATGTCTTCCTCTTTTTTTTCAATTTAAAATAAGTCTTGGGCATTGATCTTATTTATTAAATTTAGCACGTTTCGGAAAATCGAATGTAGGATTTCAGAACAATGCCAACTTTCTTGCGTGGCTTACTATTTGAGGTCAAGTCTGAAATTTTAGCGTATGAATATGGATATCGTGCATATTCTCTCTCTCACACAACGTAGATTGATTCAATTTAATGCCTAGAATACTCTTGAATACCTTAAATACATTTCGGCTCGGATAATGTTCGATGAATCTAAGAATTGAGATGGAGATGCAGAAGATAACTTCTAATAATAGAAAAATTGCATCTAAATATTTTAAAGAATTCAATGCCAGAATAAGTGATAAAGTTTACTAGAACAAATTTAAAAAACAATTTCGTATAAACGAGATTAACACACTTCTTATATAAATTACAATAAATGTCTAAAAACTGAATTATTAACAGTGAATCTAGCCTTAAAAATAAATTGCTCAATATGTAACCTTACTGAAGTATGGATTAGTGACAAGATTGATAATGTGTCTTAAGCACATTGATAGAAATGAAATATTGTGTAATTCTGATACATGATAAACCGCATATCTGAGAAAAGAGGCAATAGAGTAAATTTGAAAATTCTTTTATCATTATCTCTGAGAGAAGGTAAAAGATTTCTCTAGTCCCGTTCAAAAATAGACTCTTAAAATCGTTTTCCTTATCCTATTTTGCAGCTACTTAGTAGAAATCGCGTTTGCAGTCAAAAGATAACAAAGAATAAGGAAGAACCAACTATTTAATGCAAAGTGTACGATAGCGAGCTGTGGGATTAGTAGGACATTTGTCGTTCTCCAATGGCCAGGGTGGGATATAGTAAAGAGGACAATCGCATCTGGGCGTATAAAGTGGCCGTGTAAAGCTTAACGATCACTTTAATGGCTTAAAAAGTAGCATTGGACGGAGCATCACCTGGTAGTAATGTCTAAACTGGTTGGCATGGGGTAACTCGTTAACATTGTTACTCGAAACGTTTCCCCACCTTGCACTCGTTAATGATACTAGATTAAGAGGCATTAAATGGTTAAATTGGCTAATTTCTATCGATAAATATTTTTAGAAGCGTTGTTTTTTTAGTCATTTGCCGTGTTTACCTTTAGCTCTATCGATGGAAGATAATGATGGATTATCGATGACATACTCCTGTACTATTTATCGATTAATCGCGTCTGGTCGAGACTGTTGCGTGTGACATATCGACTATTTTGTCTCTAATGTATAACTCTTGTGTTAAGGGGAATACTTAGCGCTACAATGTTCTAGATGATGTAATACAAGTGTTCAATCTTTCTTTATCTGCTTTGTTGTTTATCTCAGATACAACAGATGTTCTCCGTTTATCGTTCAAAGAAATATAGTGGATTTTTTTTATATTATATTTCGCTCTACTTGATAATTATCTACCTTTTTTTTACCTCCAGTGACTCATTATAAATTGGGAAAATATCTGGTGCATTTCGTTATTGGATTACATCACGGAGATTATAGGTACACCGGATGATTCATGATGATTTATGAAGGAGTTCACATAACCTAAAATTAATTTTAATTATGATTTATTAAAAAATTTCTATTAAAATAAATAGATTATGCATAGGCTTTATTTTTATAAAGAAAAAATCTGTTGTTTTTAAAACCAGACTAGTGCAATTAAAATAATTCCATTCTATAGAGTTGCACGGTAGAAATAAACCTATCACAAGTTAGACAATTTCAGTAATGATTTTTAAGAAATTTTCTTAATTTCTCTCCTCTTACAATTGCTGACCGTTTCAATTTTCTTACATAAAACTTTGCAATGTTACCTTAGGGATGAATATTTTCCTTAATTTAATTGCATAAAGCTACTACGTCGTATAGCCATTGGGAAATAGGAGGTTGTCTCAAGTTAATGATGCGCACGGGAGATTAGATAATGGAGAAATTACATGTTCAAAATAATGCATGTAATTCTTTAGAAAGTAAAGAAAAAAACAAAAAGAAAGAAAAAAACACAAAATTCCTCTACTCGCTACCTTAATTTTATCTTTCCTTCCTGTTTTAAAAGGTCATGTACTTATCTGAGTAATAGAGTTCCACGTTACTTTGTAATAGCAAATCATAAATTTCCCGAATAAAAATGGAAATAACTTATGTACCAAATGAAGTAGAAAAGGTTCGTAGATATATATATATATATATATATATATTTACCTAATATATTTATGGTGAATTATTCGGGACAAACAGTCAAAGCATATTCATGAAATTAAAATGCATTTGGTATAATCAATAGGATGTCCGAGAAGTATCAGTTGATTAGAAAACTTAATATATTCATTATTACGTACAAATATGTAAAGATAAAATTAGCCAGACATTGCAGTCTCATAAATATATGATTACAAATACACATCATTAATAACTGCTATAAATCAAACAGACTAACTATATTATGACACAACCGTTGTTACAAATAAAACTATATATCATGACGGACATAGATAATGGTGGAAAAACAAAACAAGTCGTGATATATCCACTCAGTCATGGAATAAAAATTCGATAGACCGGCAGATCAAAATAGAAACAGATTCGGAAGCATATTTTTCATTTCCCATCTTAAGATATCAGACAAAAAATTACAAGAAAACTTTAATATGGCGTTTAAGTTAAAAGATGACGAAACATGATGAATTGTTATAAAAAAGTAACAATTTTGGAATTTAATATTTCATAAAAAGCTTATTTTCTTCTGTAAAAAAATAATATTCTGTATTTCACGATAAAAAATAGAATTATCCATAATTTATTTTGCCTCAAGTGATACCTTAAACGTAGTTTCTCAGGTAATATTTGACGAGAATAATATAGACAGGCTGTGGAGATTAAGAGAGAATTTTCTATCTGTCCACATTGTGTATTGTTGTCTAGTAGTATAGCTATATCTATCCTTCTGTCAACAATATATGTCTCTGGAACCCATTATATGACAGATAAAAGTTTCGACGGCTTATTGTCCAACCTGCGGTCTCTAATCTTTCGGTTGGTTTGCAGGAAATGAGAGGAGTTAAAAAGAATGAGTGAACCGTTTGCACTCCAAAACAAAGGTTAAATTCGTTAATAATTGTAGAAATTCAACATCCGTTGTTAAAAATATTGACTGAAATGTATTTCTGCAATTCATTTGTCTCTGATTAAAAATTTCAATAAACTTTATTTTCAAGATTCCCATTCATTTATTAAATAAAATAAATATGCAATTTCAAAAGTGCTTAAAAATATGAGTTTAAAAAATTGTTTATCACTTGCATGCAAGAGGAATTGTATTCACTTTAAAGTTCTTCAATATTCGTTTGGTGATTGTTCTTTCCTCGTATTACCTCCGAGCAAGACAAGAATCATTAACAAGTTACACAAACTCGTGTCTTGCCTGAAACCATCAGATCATAACCTCTTTTACGCTTTAAATACGTTTGATGACGTTTGGATAGAAAATGACACTTTGCCTGTGTACTTTGTACTATAACAAGGCGGCCATTACCGCTAATGATGGAGTATTAGGATTACGATAGACATTGCTTGAGGCACAGACCCTTAGCAGCAGACCAACTCCATTTATTTTGTATCGGATTTAACATTACAAGTTCTGTCCTAATCGTTCAAGCTATGAACGCAAGCTTTGTGTCCTTCTAATCTCTTCCTAATCTCTTCCATCTAGTGATGCGGATGATTGGATAGTAAAGCCTATTATCACTGCAGGCAACAATGTGGAAGACACTATAGCCGCCATGCATGAGACGATTGCTTAACAATACCTGCGATATTTTTTCTCTAATTATTGAAGAACCTTTAACACATCTGATATCTACACACACAACAACAATTAGCACTCTTGTATGACATAAAAACCTGCCTTTTTCTCGACAGATGGAGGCACTATTCCCTAAAAGTTAACAATAAAGGGGTGGAGAAGGTTATATTGATTCGCCAATCGGACCACGCCTTACCACAAGGTGATGGTGTCTTGGGGTTACATTTTTATTTAATTATCAATTTAAATTTATGACTAAATAATTATACACAATACTTTCTATTACAGAAAGTATCATTAATAAAAATATTCAATTTATAAGTCGTCTTAGAGTTTCAGTCACTCGACTGACATATAAGCTACAATTATCTATAACAATTCTATTATCATCTTTAGCCAACAAAGTAAAGTATAACATATTTACTTACATAAGTCTAACATATTTTTTTCTGCATGGTGAAATTCGAATATAAGTAATTTCCTTCTTCAATAATGGGCAGTAGAGTAAAAATATTTTTACGATATACCATAAAAACTGTTATTTGAAATACTTCTATTATAATATATATATATATATATATATATATATATCTGGAAATATTTTTATATAAAAAATATCATTGGTCAACGAACTATGTTATAAAACGTTTAATAAATTATCTAAGTTCAAATATTTCTCTAAACCAAGAATTTTTTTTGTATATATTATATTTCATCAAAGTATTTTTTCCTGATTTATAATGTATGTTATTCTTTTTTTAGCTAGATAACAGAATTTGTTATTACCCGTCTTATAAAACTATTCCAAAGAAAAAGGAAAGATGTTTTGATAAAAACTACTTTAATAAACGTCAAAAGAATGTGCTAGATAAAATCTAAATCAGTGCTTATATCTTAATGGGCAGCCTTTCTTGCAAAAAGTAACTTGTGTAAATTAGTAAAATATATATAAAAAATATATATATAGGTTATTTGTTTTATTGTAAAGATAATAAACTTGGTTATTCTTATGAATACAATCAGATCTCTTTTAATACCGTGTTAGGAAGTGAGATTGATAAGGAGAAGTTTAGTACAGTGCTTAACGGCTAGCCCACTGGGGAATAGGGCAGATAAGCGATTTTACCGCCCGAGTATGAGGTTATGTCTCCATCTGTCAATCTGAAGGCGTTGCCATTAGGTGGTGATAGTTTTAATTGTAGCAAACTAATGCATATAAGCGTGAACGATTTCATTTTGATTTTTTCCACGATAATCTTCGAATGACATATCGAATTAATTTTGTCATATGCCAACAAATCAAGATCCTTTGGCCATAAATAAAATAAAAATTAATTGAGTTTAATTGAAAAAAAGAAATTCTTTATAAATAAATGCTAAATTTAAATTATTAAAGACTATCTAACTGATCTTTAAATATTTCATTTAACTTTAACTGAAGTAATTAAAAAATAATTTTTAACTAAATCACTTATTTATTTATTCATGGTACTTTAAATTAATAGGATGTAAAAATATTTTATATATCAACGCTTAATTTCCAACTTAATTTTCTATTCATTTATGCTGTAAAATCAAATTTTATTTTTCATAATTTTACTTATATTCAATTAATAATTAAATATAATTATGTTATAGTTGATTTGCATGTATTCTTCTTAATAATGACAAACATTTTTTTGTGTGATTTTTTTGGCAGATTCCTGAAATTGATATAAATTAAAATTCCGGAATAAAATTGATTAATTTAAAAGTTTTAGTGAAATTTTAATATAATTTAAAATTCCTAAAAGAAATTAATTGAAATTAAAATATACTGGAATTGATTAAAAATTAAAATTCTTTAATGAAATTGAATATAATTATCATACACTGTATAGATAAATTGATTATAATCAAGATTCTCTAAATGAATCTGCATTAATAAAGTTTAAAAAAAATAAAAAAAATAAATAAATAAAAGAAGGAAATAAAATTGATTTAGCAGAAATAAAAGAGTTGGAAATAAAATAGTAAATCTTTTATAAAGTTTTATTTGTTATTGCGTGTTTTCTTTTAACAACTCCGAAATCTTGGCTAACTGTTGAAGTGTTTACCAATTGCACATGACTTCAACTACAGGTATTAGTGAGACTCATACGGAAGTAATGATAGGTTCTCTAAGGCTGCTGCTCTCCTACGCACCAAGGATACGTTGTGATTCGATTCTCTAGAATTGACCTCGATTTTGTTCGATCCGGTTACTTCCGGTCTCTAGTCGATAGCCGATTAACGGTGCAGAGATTTGCAGAGACGAAAAAAGTCAATCCGCGGAGTGGACCTAAACGACCAAATCCCCCATCCAGATGGTCTTTACAGGAGACCCCTCTCCAGTTCATTGGTCGTGGTGACGTTAGAAGCGACTTCCGGTCTGCAAGAACTGCCAGTAACACTTCCGGTTCATTGCCAAATGCTTCGATTCAGCGTTTACTCCGAGGTGGTAATAGAATGTGGCGTTTGTGTCGTTCACTTTGATATTTTTTCCCCCCTTTTTCTTTTCCACATTTCTTACTTCTCTTTCTTTCTTAATCCGGATTTTGATTCAGCTGGTTCTAGAATTTCTTTCTATAGTGGAAATTGTACTGAAAAGTGAAACCTTTAGAAATTCATTCAAAGAAAGATTTAAGAGGCCGTAAAAATTATTTGAAATATTGAATTTTAACAAGTATCCAGTTGCTGGGTAATTTTTTTATCAAGAAAAAAAATCGAGGTTAATTTTAATTTTTTTTTTTATAATTCTAATTTTACGGTTTTAATTTTTAATACATTTGATGGATATGAAAGTAAAAGTTAAAATGCTGGTTTTAAACTTTAGACTGTAAAGGAGGAGGATCGAATGTTATCCAATCGAGTAGATCAGAGGTCCATCATCCACTCTATGGACTGAGGCTTAAAACTTATTATAAATCCATTAGCCAGGGACTAAACTCTTCCCCACCAACACCATTGATTATGGTGTCATGTCCATCTGCTCCCAGTGATTGAATAGAAGGCACTCAACTGCGACTGCGTACTTGATCAGACCAATAGCAGTAGTCATTTTGATCATCTAGAGATGCTTAAGGTGATCCTGATACTTTATTTGGAGATTACAATTTCGAATAACAATTTGATTTAAAGATAATTAGTTTAATGATACTAAGAAAGTTTTAAAAATGCAATTATTGATCATTTTATTTATTTTTATTTGTCATTCATATAAAAAAAACTTGTTTTTTTGAACGAAGCGCATTAATTGAGTTGAGTTAATCTTATTAAGGATTGCATAGAAAGTAAAATTGGTTAAGTGAGCAATGCTAAGTTGATCGAGTTTGGTAAAGATTAATGTGGTTAATTGTTGCTAGATTAGATCTGTCATGAGTTGTAACAGTTCGTTAGTTAGGTCAGATGGAATCGAGCAAAATCGAATTTGATTGGCTATCGAGTCTTTTCGGGGTCGAATTGATTGGCGGAAGTATGTGTAAGATTAAGTTTGGTTGGCTGAATTTAGCGGATGATATTTGGTTAATTAGATAGTTTTATTAGGTAGAATTTTATTGGCTTGATATTAAAATGGAGTTTGATACTTAAGATCGATTTAGATAGGTTGTAATTGCTAGTTAGGTGTGTATATTAAAGCGATAGCCAACGAGATTGATTTAGTTTTCGGTTATGTTGTTGTGTTTGGGATTGGTTTCGATTAATTATAGGTTTGTGTTATGAGGTCGATTTTGATTGGTTATAATAACCATACCTAGTTAAGTTGATTGGTTATGCTAATTTGTTAGAGAATAACTTCCATCGATATCATTGCATTATTAATTTTGATAGATGACGATACACGGATGACGTTTTTGATGATTATTTAATTTGTCTCTTGTTTCAACTCGATAATATCGAATTTATTTTAAATTTGTTTTATTATCGTCTTATACAACATCTGAATACGTAAAATGTGAAGCGAATTTTAATTGGTCGTCAATTTAAATCAACTTAAATCTTTGCGTTTATCAGTTAAACGAAGTTAAGTTTAATTGGCTGCATTGAAAGTGTGATATTAGTTTTGATTGATTATATAAGTATTGTCGTATTAAATTATGCGTAACGAATTTTGATTGGTTGAGAGATTAGCGAAAGGTTATTTTCCGCCTACTCTATTTTATCTAAGTGATTTGGTCGTAGTCGAGTAAAAAATTAATAACTAAAACAAGTAATTTATTATTGTTATTATTGAAGGCATACGAATAAAGACCGTATAATAAATTTTATTAGAGATTTTTGTGGGCACAGATTATAGTGAATTACTTGAAGGAATTTCCTTTCTCATTCCATACGGAAATGAACGTTTTGGACGAAAGCGGAACTTCAATTCCGTTTACATTAGAAGACATCATTAAATAAACTTTTGCGTAAACAGGAAAAAATTACACGCTATAGCGAAATTTTCTATAGATAAATTGCATTTAAAATACAATAAAAAAGCAGATTATTATGGATTTTTCTATTTTGATCTCTTGGAGATTACATAGTAATATCGGAAAATACATATATTTTTGCATGTTACTCGTATAGCGTTATATAATAATAATTATTTTTTTAAAAATTAATATATGTATATGGGTTACTAAATATTTAATTATCGAAAGTTTTCTTTGACAAGATTAAATAGAAAAAATAAGCAAACAAAAAATGCAATTAGGAAAAAAAAGAAAAATTCAGTTCTCACCCAAGAAACTATTTACTGAATCAATGAAGTTGACTATGATCAATACACAGGTAATCATGCGACTAAATATTTAATTCTCACTATAACAGTCTAAGCTGAGTCTCTGGTGAAAATAGTGTTGATCAATTATTGACATCCTCATCTACCCTCCGTCATTTACAGCACTTCCTGGTGAGAAGACATTACTAGAGATAAAGCTTATAATTATATAACAATGTCCATTTTTTGACTTGTCTGCTTTGATTAAGAATGTATAAAATCTGATAAAGATGTAAGTAAAGGTTACTATGATATTACTGCAAAACTTATTAATGTTGAATCTTGAAAAAATCATTAATGTTTCTAGGTATTGTGTAATAGTCAGAATGGTATGGAACCACCATTAAGCAAACTCGAAGTTGAATTTTTTAAAGTGAAAGTTTTTCCTATTATACTCCTTCAAGCACAATACAGTATATATATATATATGTCTATCCTTGCAAAAAATTTTTTCTGACTTTTATGCTAGATATATTTGGAAGGAAAAACTTTTGTCAATTTAAAATAATATTTTTCTTAGATAATTTATGGTAGTTGTTTTCATTAATTCATTGGTTAAGGGATTAACTTTTAGTTACGAATTAAAAATCGTATAAATTGTGAATACACTGATGATTACACTTCTAATCTTGATAATAAATTTTCATTAAAAAATTAAAGAATCAATGAAATCGGTAAACATTATTCAAAAGATTTTGTGAATAAGAATGAGATTAAAATTACAAAAAATAATAATTCGGTAATACCTTTCGAGCTTCTTATCTTTGAAAATAACACAATCACTTGATGTTGTCTTTTCAGATAATTTTTGGGTAAAAACAGAAATTTTTTTTTTTTTTACAATTATTTATTTAAAGATCTTTTATTTAAATATTTATTTCTCAAAACATTATTTTTTCCAAGAATTATAGCTGCAATTTATAAAGAAACAACTTAAGAATATTACTAATCTAGAAGTTGAATTTTATAGATATCAACAAATATGATGCTTATATCAAATTTATAAATTAAATATATATATAGGCCTATATATATTGTATTTTTTATGAATTAATGAATTGTATTTTATAAATTTAATTAAAAAATTAATTTAAATTATTATAATTTAATATTTTATACAACATAACATAATTAAGTTATATTATTAAATAAAATAAAAAAAATGCAAAAAGGTTTTTATGAGTTAATTCCGCCCAAACTCAACACATCCACCCACAGGATGATTAAAATGAATTTAAAAAAGTTTTTATAAGTGTTTAGTTTAATATTATAAAAAAAAGACTATTCATTTTGTTACAACTCCGCCCAATTCCTCGAAAGTCCATCAAGTTTGACAGCCATACCAAATTTTCCAATATTTCTGATGAAAAAAATGCATAATAATTTTTAGCAGCTGGAAGAATAAAAACGTGGATTAGTTATGACTAATCGAAGCTGCTATCTGATCACGTGACTCATTTCTGATTCATTTTTTTTCCGCCCTCTTTCCGCTTATTAGACATGGTTGAACGCCTGTTGCTGCGATACCCAGTTTCCGGAAGTGCTAGAAAAAAGAGCATTAACAGGAGCTGACGTTAAAAACATAAAAGTAAAAAAAAAACCCGGTTACTACGACAACCGTGCGATAAACAACATTTATCATCATTTCGTAGGATTTTGTGACATATAAACCAGGCAAAATTCCCATTGAAAATTACCTGATTTCAGTATCTCCGCCTCTGGTGGTTGTTATGGATCTACTCTCTCAAAAATGCAGATATATGCCACATCATCCATGAACTCGTAGAAATAACCATCTGTGAATATCTTCCGGTAAATAGCATCATAATTCAACTGTTTTTCCCCTTTTCTACCCGTTTCTTCTTTCGCTCGGATAACTTAGAAAATATGTTGGGTTCACTTAACTGTACACGGATTCTATGGTTAGGACCATGTTTTTGTTGATGTGACAATTCTGTAACTGTGACAATTGGCGCTGTTATTTATAGCCTTAGTGGCTTTCTGTTATGGGTTATCGTGCTATATCTTTATTAGGACACGTAATAAAGTTTGATCGAAGCGCAGATTGCTGCATCTTGTTGCTTAATAGAAAAGTTTAAGAAAATGAATTAACTATAAGCATTCTAAAATATTCACTTTGAAGCATTTCAGATTCTTCAAAATATCACACTTATGACCATTTAAAATTATTAACTATTAATAATCCTGTTTAAAGATTCAAAAGTAAGATTTTTTTAATTTTTTAATTGTTGAAAGCTATTATTGATGCCTAAGTTTATATCTTAAAAATAAAATCATCATACAAAGTTTAAAATAGCATAAAATATTTAATTTTATAATATATAACCTTTAAACGGAAATATTTATATTAATAACTTTAAATTCTTCGTAAATATTATAAAATTAATCAAAATGATCATTTTAACATGCTTAACGTTATTAAAAATTAATAACATTAAGCATTAAAAATAGGTAATTTAAAATTTATTAAAAATAAATTTTAATACATTTATTAAAAATAGGTAATTTCAAAATTTTTCTTAATAGATTTTTAATTTTTAATAATTATGTATCACAATTCACTAGAAATTAATGAATTACATAATTATTAAAGGCGAACAGACTGGCTAATTAAAATATTATCTTAAATTATCTAAACTTATTATGGGGCTTTAAAGATCGTTATGGAAACATATTTTGTGGCTCTATTAAAATGAGATGTCATTTAACTGTTTCTAATTTCCTGATCATTCTAATATTTGGAAACTATTCCAAATCTTAATTGTTGTTAAGGTTAATTAGAATATCATTATAAGAATTGAAGATTAAATCTCAATTGTAAAATTTTGAAAAATTTTAAACTAAAGCGCTTACATAGGCTTTTATGTTGTATTAAATGTTATATCATCACATTCGACTACAGAAAGAACAACAAAATGTAAAATGTTATACTTAATTATAACTTCTAAGTGAAAAGGAAATTTCTGATTATAAATGTAATTCGTATATTTTTTTTTTCTTTAAAAAGAATAATTTGAAGAAAATCTTCCATATTATTTATCAAATATGCATCATGTTATAATTACAAAAGATGTTTAAAACTTCTTCAGTCACATATTCAAAATTTTTGAATGTTTCTGATTTATGATAAATTTTCAGTCAAAAATATTGCTAAAAATTTCGATAGTGATCGAATTTGCTCGATTTTATCCATCTGATTGCAAACGGCTTTGTGCATGGGTAGGAGGAAGCAAAATACTTAACGACACAGCAGACGCCATAGAGTTGTTGTGGAAGATGACGGGAATGAAGTGGTCTCCGTGGATTTAACACTCCATTACAAATACCACCCTTGAGGCTGTAGCGCCTGAGGAAAGTTGCAGAGAGAAACATAAAGATTGGAACAGAGATAGTTGCTGTCTTGCAAAACTGTTCCACCTTTCTTCATATACAAGAATATGAAGGCAGTCGAAGTGTTCTATTTTATTGATATGTATGTTAGCAATTTATTTTATTCTTTGTACACGTATTCCATAAAATCAGAATGTTCTAAGTATTATTTGGAGTTGTAATATAAAAGATGTCTCACATATGAGATAATTAATTCTAAATTCTGGCGAGAAATGAGATTTATAATTAAAAAAAAATCTTCGGAAAATATTAAGAAAATTGTCCTCTTTTCTCTATAATACAAATAAACAAAGACATAGTTGCAAGGCACTAATCCAATTGTTATAATGCAATCTTATCGAGTAACTTCATTCAACATTAACCAAGACTAATTGATCTTAACCTGCCTAACCAAATTTAAGCTGAAACTTGCGATAATAATAGCGTGGAAGATAATTTTACTCCAGGTTGTATAAGTTTCAGCACAAATTTTCCCATACGCATCACATGATCAATTTTGATAATTTCTACCGCGTCTAATGATTGATGCATAATAGAAATCCATTCTCAAGAGAAAAGTTTTTA
Source organism: Androctonus mauritanicus (assembly GCA_011317285.2). NCBI lineage: Eukaryota > Metazoa > Arthropoda > Arachnida > Scorpiones > Buthidae > Androctonus > Androctonus mauritanicus. Next base: position 8,130 of record WUQG02135450.1, on the reverse strand, counting down.
CCATCTCAAATGGGAGTTAAATCTTTCTACTGGACATAAATGTTCATTCGTCCTCAACTACTTTAATAACTGATGTGAGAGTTTAATTTTCAGATAACGAGTTTCTTGGGAATCCTTGAATATCAACTATTGCATGGACCATCAACTTCTGAAGAGATGAGAGATATCTTTTGAGAAACTTGTAATCTATTTATAGGTTAATTTAAATGGAATCACAGATGATAAAAGGATATAAAAGAGAAAGATCTATTATCCAAAAATATTATCTCAGTTTTAGGTTATCAAGGGATTCGTTTTTCTTCCTTATCTCTCTTAGTTATTGAAAATTCGTATATTTCATTCTAAATTCTATCGTAATAGATTCTTTAAGAGTATTTACTAAATTCCTTATTACTCTTAATTCCCTAAGAGTGTGTTTACAATAAATTTCTTAAAAGCGCTTGTTTAAGCAAGTATTCTTAAGGTACAATTACATTTGCTTATCTCCATAAATTAAAAAAGAGCATTCAATCTTCAAGAGAGTTGAAAACAAATTTCACGATCACAAATCGACTTGTCAAACTTATAAATAAATCACGAATTCGAGGAAATGTTCCTAAATAAGATTTTCTGAGTAATATTTAGTCTACCGTTACACATGGAAAAATATATATATATAATATATCTTTTTATTTTCGCAAGAAGAAAAAATCGAACTAATCGATGGTATATCTTGCCAACTAAAGGTTTTGAAGTTGTAGTAGTAACGACTTTTTAAATTTTTTTTTTTTTTAACCCTCCTCCTTCTATTCTTAAGAATGATGAGTAATGTGAATGACATATCTTTACCGATGAAGAAATTGTGGTTCAATTACATCATTAATCTTTTGATGTGGGAATGTATTTGAAATCCCCAACTATCAACTATAAAAATGACAAATATTTAATACCGGTGTTTTTGTAAAAATTGACAGAATGAACAGTCTTTGCAAGTTTTAAAAGAATTATGTAGAATTTATGCTAACAAAATCTTGTAATGTCTCGAAATTTTTCTCTTGAATAGCGAATAAAACATCTAAAAGTACGTAACAATCAGCCATACATTGAATTAACAAAAAAAAGTTGAAAAATAAAAATAATTACATAAAATATACTGCAATCAATGTAAAATTTTTTATTATATTGGTTTATGATAAATAAAAGTTTAAAATCTATAGTTTTAAGCCAGATACATTTTATATTCCATACATGAACATCTCCGTTCTTGGCTAACTTTCCAAAATATCGATATTCTGATGACTCCTAATGACAGCTAATTAATAAATGCTGTTTTGGAAAATTAGCACTTCTTAAGTTTAGAAAAAAGTTGCATTCTTTCTGATGTCGTAGCAAAATTCCTCTTCTAAAGTCACTAATCGCTATATATCGTGGTACATCCTTGTCTCGACTCATATTCTTTTCTTTCGCACGTTTCGGATATCCATCACCAGATATAAACGTGCTTCTGACAATAAACGACACGTTTTACATTATTCAAAGTTCAGCTATTACCACAAGTCGTTACATGTGGGTTAGAAGTTTAGAAGACTTAGTTCTTTTCTCTGTACAGCTCTCCAATCAATAAAGGACAGCTTGACGCCTGTCAATGACACTTCTCTGCAATATTACTAACTTGTAACTATACAAGAAATCGAATCCTGGGGCTACATGATATGAAGTAAATATTATTATCGCCATTATTATGAGGTATTTTCAATAACCATTACATGCTATTTAAACTGTTTTTTCATCTTGTACCGATGTTAAGTCTCTTAATGCTTCTGTTGATACTAAATTCGACAAATGGCTTCCGCTATTTCTAGATATAAGATATAGTTATTGGCCTCGTGGGATATTACTTTGTTCAGCTTTGATCACGTAAAAGCGTTGCATTAAAGGTTTTGATCAATGATATATAACTGGATACCGATTCTTCTTTAATTGTTGAAAGAGGAAATTAATTTTTATTTCAATAAAGCATTATTCTCTTTCACTATGCATAAATCGACCTGATAAGATGCTATTACAGTATCAAAAGAAAACATTACTCTACACCTGTTTTAAAAGTCATTTTTTTATTCCTATCCAATTTCGTAAATCTGTTTGCGTAAAGTATAAAAATGTAAGAGTTCCTATGTATATACAATTCATACACGTTTCTGATTTACGTTCAATTCAAGTTTTTTATATATACAATATAAAATGCAACGAACACATAAATCAAGTACGTGGGCTAGTAAATATTTGAACCTTTTTTTTGCTTCAACTAGAGAATCTTCAGCTTATAAAAAAGTAGAAACTAAAATGGTGATTGGGAGAATGGTATCAGTAACAAATTTAAAGAATAGCAAAAAGACAAACCAACTGTCATGGGAAGAAAGTATTTGGAACAAGACTTTATTCATCACTATAAATATTTTATGAGTAAATGGCAGGCACATTCGTCTCCATGTCCAAATTTCTCTATCTAATTATAGTCATTGTGTCCATAATTGGCCATTGCTCTCAGGTGGAGTTACTTTTAGGCAGATTGCTGAGGCGTGGACATAGTTCTAATTATGTTTTCTCTTATTTCTTAATGAAGTTAAGTAAATTCGACATCTATGTCTAACTGTTTTAAATAGAACTAGTTAAATTATTAACTTTTTTGAAACAGTTGAAGAATTTGATGGAAATCCATGAGATTTTTGCAGATTTTATAAGATTTCCTAGATCCACCAAAATTAGTACACCAAAAATTTCATTCACTAGATTAATGCAAGATTTAATATTTTAAAAAATTACTAAATTTGGTTCAAAAATATATATCGAATATTGATCTATAACATTATACTTAGAACTATTTAAATAAACTACAATTATTAGACTTCTTAAAAAATTATTGATTATTGCTGGTTTATTCATCCGTTTTTATTCTCAAAGTTTAATTTTACTCTTGAAAAACTAAATTGAATCGAATTCATGCATGAATTAATGATCTGGGAGTATCATTTTTAGGAATGCTGTAGATAACATTTCTAATTTAGCATTTAGGGGAAGCTTTATGTACGATTTGATGCGTAAAAGTTTAAAATGTAAAAATTCTTATTGGAATTAATACATTACAGGTATAAAGTTATTTTAAAAATTATTCTACGTCAAAAACATACTTTTAAGCACACTTCCACACTATAAATGAGTAGTCTAAGAACTAACTACAATCTTTAATATTCTAAACTGTGCACATTCATTTCACGGTCAAAATACGTCTGTTACATCATAAATCTTTAAAGTTATCAAAAACACTCTTAGCATTAACTTTCTGTGCTGTGTTTGAAATGAGTATCTATATGTACCCCCTTACTTTCTGTTTTTGACAAGAAAGTATTTTTTTCTTATTAAATGATTCTTTCTTTATCTATATATAGATAGAAATGAAACGTAATAAAGTTGGAAGGACGCTCTATGATTTTTGATGTAGTTCAAATAGTTATCAATGCGTTTTTTTCTACTTATAAAAACTCAAAGTAAAAACAGATAGAGACTTACAAATATCCAGTTAGCTTCCAAGTTTAAAGCCGATCGGCCAATTCCATCAATTCGGCCTTTTCACAGAGCGATCGTTGACGCCTTTGGCCAAGTCGTCTGCAACATCTGCTGTCGCAACGCTACCTGCTGCTCTAGGCGACAATGAGAACAGCAAACGACCGTATACAACACATGTAACTGAACATTCTTGGATCAGAGGGGTACGTCACAAAAGGGGAGGATTTTCTGACCTGGTGACTTTGAACCTTAGGGGGTTTTGTAGTATAATATACCAACGTATCGTTTAAGGACCTTAGTAAGTTTCCGCCATCGAACAAAGTGGAAACAAGATGTGTTTTCTTTTTCTATTTTTCAATTCTGAAGTTTTGGAAATGTGAAGAACGAGTAACAGTAGCCAGAAGGTTCGAAAGATGTAGTGCAATCCACATCAGTTCGATGGAATGAATACATGTAAAAGTTTTAACGATTGCATTCATGGTCACGTTCTCAAACTTTATACATGAAGCCGAAAATAAATTATATAAATATACAATTCTGATCGGTACCTGTATAAACTTAATACATTATTATACTATTACTAAACATCACTAAATTCAATAGCGATTCACGACACGAAGAGGCAAGCGATGCGATACTCCAGAATATTATTTTCATTTTGTTTGATGATTAATTCAATAGGAACCTTAATAAAAGTTATTATTAATATAACAAGATGTAATAAAAATGTAATGTGTGCTCAGATAAAATATATACTTGCTATCGTAAAGAATTTAGATGATTATTAATAGACCAGATTACTGACTAAACTCTCTTCTTTCACATTCTTAAGAATATGAACATTAAAATTATCTTCTATGTCCACCTTAGAAGAAAAATACGAAAAGATTTTACTTACTTAAATACTTAGCTTAAGTATTTTCCGATATCGTTTTAAGAATTGGACATTACGATCGATGGAGAGTAAGAAAATAAAAAGAATGGAAAATTTCCTTATAATTCTGACACCCTTTTTTTAAAAATATAAATTCCACTTCAAAGGAATGCAAAAAGAAGAATTAATAAGTTTTTCTTAACCTTCAATTCGTCTTTTGTTAAATCAAAGATTTTAAAACATCTGCTATAAATCAATGAAGTCGATGATTGCTATCATGTTTTAATTTCACATTTCATCCTTTTCGAATACGTTGCTATAGCAACTGCTTCCGCATCTGTTCATCCGACTACATACTGAAACGTAATAACGAAGGAGATTTTATTTTAAGATCTTTCTAAATTTGAATTTCTTCTGTTGATTTATGAAACTGAAGCTTAATTCATTGAGCTAACCTTTCTTTATAATTTAATTTTATTGCAGTTCTTTTTGTTATTTGAATGGAAAAAGCAAAAATTTTATTGCAATAAAAAGAACTATATACATATATATAGATTATTAAATAACAATAATGATAGGCATTCTTTAAAATATACTTTAAAATGATCAAAAATTAAGAGAAAGAGTAATTTTTAAAATCAAAGTTGTTTTTTCACTTATATATTTGGTCAGAAACTTCACCTATTAGGCACATAATGATAATTATTTCACCAACAAGAGTGTTATGCTCCAAAATTAAATTAGGTAATTAGAATTTTAAAAATGAATTAAATTATAAGAAGAAATAATAAATATCCTCAGTTGTTTCTTATTAATTTGGTTGAGATTAAATTTAATCAAAGGGGGCTAATAAAAATAAGAATAAAGGGAGGAAGTGAATTCTATGTTTGTTACAAAAGTGGAAAGTGTTACACGTTTCCTCTTTTGCAGCCTGGTTTGTTTTAGACAGAAGATTTAATCCAATTTTCGAACAGGCGTATTTTAATGTTTGAATGAAAATTCAGACAAATATATAATACAATTTAAATTAGCTCGTTAACTTCAACAATCACAAGTAAGTTTTAAGCTGGAGGCGATTCGTTAGATATTTTTCTTGCAAAGGAAGGTTGGTGAACATTACTTAAATTCGTTATCTATGATGTAATAAAATGTGAACAATTCCTCAATAAAGAGATTAGGATTATTTTTGTATTCAGAAACATATTAATATGCTTCACGTGTTTTGAAGAATTTTCCACGACATTTCTTCTTATATAATTTTAAATACAAGAATTTGTTTCTGGTGATCTCTATAAGAAAATGATCGTAATCATTATAAAAAATAAAATCCACTTTATATATTAAACGAATTTCTCATTTAATAGTAGAATTTCTGCTAATATATCAGAAAGTCATATAGATCTAAACACATTATGACATAAATTTATTCATTATAATTTTAGTTTATATTATTCTAACTTTATATTAAACACATCACATATATATTCGCAAGCATTAATTCAATTAACATTGAAGTAATAATCAGCAAAAATCTAAATTAAGTTAAAGTAAGTAAACTGCTGAAATATAAAAGCAAATAATAGTACCAAAAAATATCGCAGGCTCGTTTGCAATACTGTATTTGCATCATCACTGTACGTTAATAACGAAAGATTGTTGTCTAACACATCATAATTCTTTTGCTTTCTATGACGTAATTATGATGGCTAACAAGCCTTTCATACGAAATGCGTTTTTAGAATTGAGACTGGACTAGAATTACAGATTTTTTTTTCTTTATTTAGTATGTTAAATAATCCGATTTCAACGAAAATCAAATTTATTCGGCAGAATTCTGTGAATTGCATAAATATTAAATTTCGTGAAATGCTTCTAGTGATAGTTGTTTGGTAGAGATTGGTAAACAGTCAGTCAACGGACCGGTATAACGAAGTTAATATGTGCATTCAAACATAATAATAACTTAAACTGAAATTTTAGACATGCTTTGTTTATATAAAATTCTCTTTTATGAAACTGATATATCATATTTCAATGTTACAACCTACAATTATACCATAATTTGAACCATTGTTGAAATGAAAAAAATACAGAAGTTATAACACAAATTTCGGCCATTATTAAAGAATTTAGATCAATGAAATATTACATTGTATTTCAAATACTAAATTTAAACTAAAGGAAATTAAAATAAATTTTGATGATAAAAGTTAAAAAATTTTTCATGAATTCAAATCATTGTGTGTAATAATAAAAGACAATGCGAATAATGAACGTAATTATGACAGACATAATTCCTCCTAAAATTAAAAATAATTTTGAAAATTTAGCAACAGATTCAGATTAGCTATAATAATTTCATTATCAAATATATTTAAAATTGGGCAAGAGACTGGAATAAGCTAATAGACTTTAAATACTAAGTTTGTGGAAGTAAACTATTTATTTAGAGTAGGGGTTCTTAACAGTGGATATGAGACTCAATCTCTGGATACTGGTATTTATCTTATTTAATGTATTAATTTATACTTGGGTAGTAGGTGAATGGAACGCGACAAAATCTTCTTAAGGGGTTATGGGGCCACATTGAACAATTCATTGGGGGTATGGAATCATCAAAACGTTAAGAACCCCTGATTTAGAGGGATTGTTTTAAAATGTTTTATTTGTGTCTTTTGTTGCTACAGCGTTTAATTTAATACGCTATATTGTTTACTTTCAGTAAATGTAAGGTCTTAAATTTAAATTTGAATGTAATGCGATGAATGTTTTTTTTATTGTTCGGTTCGATTGTTCTGAACCGAACAATAAAAAAACATAATTCTATAATGAAGCTGATAATACCTTATTGAAGACGAAACCATTCCCTATAAATAAATTATTTATTTCTGCCAACTTGCTACTTAGTAACTATTGACTTGAAAATAAGATTGGCAGTGTTTTGTTTCATAACTAGGTCGGGAAGTTTTGAGATTTATAATAAAATGTAATTATTCCTTTAAAATTAATTACTCAAACTATTATTTAAATTTAGGTATTGTTACATTTGAAATAACCAAGGAAGTCTTAGATTGATTCTATTTCAACTGATATAACTGATATCAATAAATTTGGAATTTATTTTTTGTATAATATTTAGTAGCATATCGTTTTAAAGATTTTATTGTTCGCTTTTTTTGTTTTTTTTTTGCATATTTTACGCCCTTTTCCAATCAGGACGATTACTAAAGGGCGGGGCCAGTTCCAACCACGGGCTGCATCCACACCAGTGGAGGGGGCCGGATGGTGAAGGACCGGGATCGCAGGACTGGGCCTAGCATCCCGAAAAAACTTTTCAGGAGTTACCAGTGGACGCGAATCGGATCCTCCTGCATGGCACGCCGACAGCATTACCACTCTGCCATCCGGCCGCCATTTCTTTGCTATTTAAGAATGTTGCTAATTTTAGTTTAAGTTAAAAATTTAAAATAATGATTATTTTCTATAAGATTTCTCTCTCTCTCTCTCTCTCTCTCGTTTTAATCGTTTTCAACTGGATATTTTTGATCAATCGCATAGTAGTTAGTAAAAACACTATATGGCCGAAATATTCCATATTGTCCGACCACACTCTTATTGGGGTCTCCTTTCTCCTTTCATGGTTAACGCCGCTTTCCACCCGATGGGTACTAAGCGACGAAGCAATCTAGTGCTCACCATGGGTCGCCCACCCC
>WUQG02135339.1:0-24283 GCA_011317285.2 Androctonus mauritanicus | reverse complement strand
TTTCCACTCAGTGAGAGTACTAAGTGGCGGGGCGAAACAAGCCCTTCCACAGGCTGCCCACCCCTGCGGAGGGGTCAGCCGGATTGTAGAGGATGAGGATCGACGCCGGGCCGAACCTTGATAAATATTTTCAAAGGGTGGGACCCGAGACTCGAACCTGGGTCTTCCAGAATGGAAAGCGGAAGCGTTTCACGCGGCCAATCCGGCCGACCAATAAGGGTTCCTTAAACTGACAAAGTTTGAAGACCACTGCTATACAGTATATGCAAATCGAAATTACTCCTTCCTTAAAAATTAGCTTCATCTAATGACAAAGTAAATGAAATTAATTTTTCTCTTAAATTATCAGTAAAGTTAATCCAATTAATATGAGTCAAACCTAAAATCATCAGAAAATCACTATCGCAGTGAATAATTTTTTCAAATCTATTTACCTATTTTGAAGTTATAAACGAACATTCAGATAGCCTTTCAGTTTTATACACATAAATAATGGTTTATGTATAAATATTGCATATCACCTAGAAAAACAGATCATATAAATATATGAACGGATAAAATAATCGTAAATACGAATCGTCTAATTTAATTTGTAAATATGACACCAGATGGCAACAACATTAGTTTTTTTTTTTAATATAATTCGATACGATACTTATATCGAATTATCGATATATGGTTGATATTTATGTAATTTATAACATTAATTATCGAAGAAAAATGGAAACTTTTAAAATTACATAAAACCGTTTCTTTTATTTAAAATTCACAAACATATTTTTACACTTTTTTTTATTATTACAAGATTTATATATACTGTATATATTATATACATATTAAATGACGGTTAATCTAGTATTTTCAATGGGCATTGAACTAATCTATCAACAGTATTGAAACCATAGATTATCGAAGCAGTCTGCTCGGCTATAAGTATCGCAAGAAAAGCAAAATTTATACACTGTACCGAGAAACAAAATTATATACATGTCACATATTTATTTCGTATAATTGCTATTTTATAAATACAGTAAACACCTTTACAAAATATAAAATTTCTGTAGATGTGCTTTATATACAACACAAGACATAGACATGAATATATATATTTTTACATTTATACACTTATAAGACATGTATACTTCTTTACATTCCATGAGGATGAACCTAATGACTGTGACATGTCTAATTCAATTTTATTTATTTATTTATTTTTTGATTTAGCTAATGTTGATTGATGAATGGCACACAGTCGTATGCTAGTTTCTAAGCCAAAATATTATTTTGGTACGATTAGAGAGCATATATTATCTAAGGAACTATTTCAGCCCATTGGTATCTTGGACATTTTTTTAATATGGACAACATTGAAGAACAATAAATTAATATTCGTCACCATTCCGTACTTTATATAAATTCATTAATCGATTATAAAAAAATATGATTACATTTTAAAAAAATCAATTAAATTATAATTAAATTTACAATTATAATTATAAAATAATTAATATATATTTATTTATTTTATATAAGGAATGTTATAGGATTTGGTAGATTTCAAGTAAACATTAAAGAAGTTGTGGAATAGATTGAAATAAATTGATTTATGGAAAAACTTTCTTAACTCTATAGTTTTCTATGGAAACTTAGAGAAGAGGACACAATCCTTTCTTTCTTTAAGGAGGCTCGTTTGTTCTCTTACCAAAAACAAACTCCTTAAACGGTTTAATATATATACTTTTTTAAAGATTATCACGGGCAGTGGATATATTTCTTTGTTCTACCGATAATTCGAAAGAGAAATATTAATATTGCAACTTCCCACCAGATATATCAGCTTTTTTGGTGCTTCACACACTTACCATGAAACAGCTCGCGTCATTTATCTTTCGTCGACAACTGGACGACATAAGCGATACAGATATACTCTTCATAAACAGAAGATTGCTGCTCATCCAACGCTTGTTATCGGAGAAGCTATACTTTCTTTTCCTTCGTCTATTCTTCCTAACGTCGAAACGTATGTTGATTTCTTTTCATCTGATAATCCATTCGTTCCCCCGAGAGATGGATTATCATATATGCTGTTTCTACCGCGATCGTCTTCTCTCGTATAATACACCGCTCCGTGTCGCTTATAAATAATAATGATAACGATAATAGTCACGACCAAGATAACAATTATCGTCACGGCGATAATTAGGCCAATTTTTGATGTTGAGCTGAGATCCCTCGTTTCGTTGGCTATAAAAGATTCCTCTTCGCATACGTCTAACTCTTCGGGTTTTAAGCTATGAATTTCTCTACCTATTAAGTAGATTGGATACACGCACCTGAGACAATTTTGATGACCGGCAGTGGCTTGACAAGAAATATTATACAGAGAAGAACTGTTCATCCAGCTAATAAAGTACACCACTTCACAAGAATCACACGACCACGGATTGGAGTATAAAAGTAATTCGTTCAAAGAAGTTAAATTATCAAACATATTTAAGGCGGAAGCTGATAGTTGTTGGAATTCGTTTCTGGATAAATCCAAAGATTCTAGTTTCTTCAGCGGTTCGAAGGTGCTAGGAGTTATGTTAAAGATGTTATTATGAGAGAGATTCAATATTTCTAACTGTTCCAAGTTTATAAATGAATCGGAGAGTAATTCGTTTAGTTGCATCCCCATTAAATATAATATTCGTAACTTTAGGAGAGGACGAAGAGCCAAAGAAAGATCGTCGATTGGAATATGGTTATAACTCAAATCTAAATATTGCAGAGAGCTAGAAAAAGGAACTAGTGTATGCGGATGTAAACTTGTCAAATGATTATTTGAGAGATCTAAGTGATAAACGGAAGCATTACAAAATGCACAAGCAGATATACTTTCGATCTGATTGCCAGACAAATCCAAATAATCGAAACTGTGTTTATCAAAAGTCTTTTCTTCCAGATTTTTAAGTAAATTTTTTTGCAAATATAGAATACGTAAATTCCTCACGTGTCTAAATTCTTCTGGAGAAATAGCACTCATCAGATTCCCTCTCAAATCCAGTTCTTGAAGCTTAGGAACCTGTTGATAGAACATAGAATGTAGTTTGGACAGCTGACAATTGGCCAGTTTCAATGCTGTCAGCTGTCCAATATCTTTCATGATATCGGTGTCCAAATCCGTTAAAGGATTTCCACTCAAATCTAGATACTTCAAATTTGATAGCAGATAAAAGAAGCGAGGTACCAAACTGTGCAATCTATTTCTAGCCAACAGCAAAGTGGTGAGATTGGTTAAGTGCCTGAATAAAGCGGATGGAATTTCTGACACCTGTATATTATTATCACTTAAATTAAGAATCTGTAGATTGTTTAAACCGTTAAAATCCGAGTCTCTCAAAATAGATATGTTATTGTGGCTTAAGTTAAGAAGTCGTAATCTTTTTCCGGGCCAGAACGAACTGTCACCAATTGCAGGTACGTGAGAATGAGTGATATGGATTTCTTCTAAAAAATCGAACTCCATGAAGATTCTTCCTATAGTCAACATGTTGGGATAACCCGTAGGTGCTGTAATAATTAGTATTTCTATGTCTTTATCCATCAAAGGAGTAGGTATTTTATACATATTTCCTTGATCACATACAACTTTCTTCTTCCCGTCGTAAATATCACATCGGCATTTCTTCGGACACTTTTTATGTCTATGAATGGCTAAGGATAACACCAGAAGAATGCTTAATAACGTAACTGTCTTCATAAAATCCTATTTAAAAAAATAATAATATATTATTGCAAGTTTAACAGATATTACAAGCAGAAAATTCAACTATAAATACTTTATTATTAAATTATTTATGCGACGTAATTTGAGCGTATTAAAAATAAGTTTCTGCTAATTTTAATATAAATTTAAGACAATATTCGAAGAACGAATTGTCAGAATTGTTAGCAACGTCATTATTTATAGATGTTTAATCTAACTCTTCCAGAAATAGAAACTTGAAAGTCAGGAGATGTAAAATGGAGAGAGAGAGAGAGAGAGTTCTGTCAAGAAGAATTTATAATAATTTTGAAGCTCATTTAAGTGATGAGTTTTTCGAACACCGTATTAATGTAGCGCAGTCGTATCATCTTAAATATGCTATACAACATGATAAAAATATCTTTTATATTCTCCCCAGCTGCATCAAAGTGCAGTGCGAACCAAATGAATAGTCTTCTACTCTTCTGCTGCAATATCTACCGGGCCATTCTGGATGTCATCTACAGATACAATTTGCAGTCTGACTGATGATCTAAATATACATACTTAAGCATTAGATAATTTTTTAATAAAAATCACTATAATAAAGTCTTATAACGAAGAAATTCGGTTCGAAAGCATGAAACTAGTTACAAATATAAAAAAAACTTTACGAATCAATGGAAATAATTCTTGATTTTACGAAGTAAGCTTTAAAAAATTAACAAATAATTCTTTAAATAATACATTCCGTGAGAATAAACCTTTATATATATACACTTCGATTTATTCACGTAAAATTACGTGAATAAGTCGGCGACATTCTTTTATTGATTAATGGAATCAAAAATCGCACATTAATATAAGAATCATAAAATAAAAATAATATATATTTTTCGGATTTTCATTGGCCTAAATTGCGCTTTATATCTCTAAAACTAAAAAGAAAAAAATAAGTTTTAAACGGATTAAAATTAATGATAGAAATTAATAACAATTTTTATAAAATTATAGATCGGTATAATTATTATTTTTTTAATAATAAAACAAATTCTTAATAATTCATTGCATAAATTTAAAATTGTTTTAGTTCAAGTTTATTCAGTAAATTAATATTTTATAAATTTTTAAATTATTTATTTAAATAAAGTTCTTCTTACTCTAAAGTATACCGATACAGGTAATTTTCTTCTTAATTAATTTATCTTTACTAGTTTCTGGATTGTAAAACTTTTATAATTGCTAATTCTGGAAAGAAAATTCAATCACATTTAAACTTGTCGCATTTTAATTTAGTTAATTACTTAGATTTATTATTTTATGACATTAAAACATGATTTTCTATGTAAATTTTTCATAAGCAGATTATGATATGGACTTGTGATGACACTTTAATGTTATTAAAAAGTTGATATCTTTCGACGTATCTGCGTGATATTACTAATTCAATATATGCCAAAATTCGATAAAAAATGTGGTATAAAAAATGGATAATCACTTTATGTTACTATGGTTTTAGCGATTTATTTTTACTATATTTAGAATTTTATAATTGAAAAAATGAACTTTGTTGTTATAATAAAAAAAAAAATAAATAAATTGTTAATATCAGAATATAATGAAAAAGATTGAAAATTTGGGGGTTTTCGACCTCATTAACGCTTACAACGTAATCTAAAATACTGTAGTACATTTTGTATAGAAGAATAAATTCGGTATTCTCATCGATCTACGTTCACCAAGCAGAACTATGTCAGGGACGAACATTAAATATTCACCAGGGTGAACTAAAGTGTTACCCAACAAAGTTGTCTTTCGTTTATTTTGAACGAAAAAAAGAGTAGAGGCAATAAAATATGACGTAGTTTTTCAGCAGTGAGTAGGGAATCGCGGCAAGTTTCTTGCATCATCTTCTGATTGACAGCGATCTATGTTCCCAGCCAATAACTCAATTGATAGAGTGTGTAAGTGCACGGTTGCAGGGACAAATTTAAGCATTCAGCCCCTGACTAAACCACCGACAACAATGAGGGGCAGGTCCTTCGCTTTGCTTGTATTAAGGATAGATGAATAGTGAGTCCCTACGACGTTAAAGTCGCATGTGGGAGCGGGCTACAATAAGACTGGCTACCAAAGCGTGGGAACAACAGTCTTCAAGAAGAAATTCCTTTTCTGCTTGGATATGGAAAGAACCAACCTCTTCTTTTCACCAATAAAAAACAACGACAAGATAAAGGATGGTCTGCTTTTTTTTTTCTTCTGAAGTTATGTTCACCTATTAGAGAGAACAAAGAGGATTGCCGACTGCAGAGAGTTTTAAACGTTTTCGTCCAGCTGTTCGCTTCTTTAGGAAGTTTATGCGAGCAGTTTCGATGCCAACATATTTTTTTTTTTAACTGCTACATACAGACTTTTTAAAGATTTACTGACGTTTCATTAAATATTTTTTAACTCCTTCAAAATTAAAATTTTGTTCTATTCTTTAAAATTATTATGTTCTCCTTACTTTTTTTCGGAACGGTATGAAAAATTTAATATAAAATACTTTAAAATCCATTATTCAAATTTAAATATTTTTATAAGTAGGAGAGAATTTTCACTTCAGTTTAGGCAAGAACAACACAAACAATGATATAACGTAATAAACTGAATATTGGAAAGTCCTAATTAACAAAATTTAATAAAAAAAAACTACTCTATTTTTTTATAAAATTCGTAAAAATTCGTTTGTCATTTGATTTTTTTTTTTTAGTTAAAATTGCATTTAAATCCTCCAAATTGTTATAAGCTTAGCATTTTTTTTTTTTTTTTTGTTCTGACTGAAAACTTTCTGTAAATATTCAAGCAAAATAATTCATTTCTGTAAATCATTTTTATAAAATATGTCTTGCAGTTATAAAACAAAAGACTATTTTTATAACTTAAAAATCTCTTTATATTCGTAAAAAAATTTATGATGCAATATATTCGAGTCAAGAGAAAACAGGATTTATATAAATGTCCCAATAAGACTTAGTTTGGTTATATTTATATGCCAATTTTTCTCCTAGTCCTGTAGAATGTACGAACCTCACGCTCTGATTCTAAAAACAAACCAAACTGGGAGATATGGGGCCTCTCCTGCGAATAAATATAGCTTTTCTTCCACGTCCTTTTTACTCTCGTATCGTTTACTGTTGTTAAAAAGAAAATTTCAATAAATATCTCGACTTTACTTCGATCGATGAAGGAGTTAAGTAAGTTGTTCATATTATGCGATTTAATAAAAATTTTTTCGGTTTAAATTATCGTGATTTTAAACGAATTTTTTGGATTAGAGAGCTATTGATATGCACCTGTCAAAGTCTTTCGTGTTTCTCATTTGCTACGATCGATTCCGTACAGGTAAAACTCTTGAAGAGAGAGAGAGAGATAGGAAGCGAAGTTTCCACCTGCATTATTATAACTCGGAAAAACGATTTTATGATTCCGTAATAATTTTCCGAGTTATTCAAACCGCTTCTTGAACTGTATCGACAGTCAAACGCCTATTTCTGCTATGTTAAAATGGTTATTTCTTTCTTTAATTATATAAATTTAGAATTTTAGCCCGATAATCATTTATTTTTGCTCCAGTTGTAATGTAAGATTAATACGTAGCCAGATTACTACTAAACAGGACGATAGATAAGAGAATAAATATTATGTTGTAAGGCGATCTTTATCAATGGATGCAGTACGTCGGATGACGGCACTAAATAACACTCATTACACCTCAGATGACAAAATAGTGTGATTTGGCACGAGTGAATGGATAAACTGCATTCTCGATATCAAAAAAGAAAAATCCTTTTAGACTTCTAATTTTGGAGTAACCTTTCGAATTTTCCACGTCTAAAATTCGACTTTAATGAAGGATATTTCTCCGCTTTTTATTAGTTTCATCGCATTAAAAAAATAAGAAAAAATTTCGAAGCGATAAAGGTGATAGTTTTGTCAAAATATCCATCATCCGAAGCGATAACCGGATGAGAATAAAGTTTTTATATGCAGAGGGGGGAAAAAAACCGAATTTAGTGTCTGGCTCGGAGAATATTGCGCTATAACGAAAACTTCGAAACTCGGCGATTAAAAACTAAGATAAGTCTATAATTAACTCATACTTCTAACATAAATTTCCATCTATTTAAAAATTAATTAAAGCAGAGAAGGGAAAAAATGACTACATTTAAGTAAAACGGTTTCTTGTAGATATATTCAATTTTCCGACTAAACTCACCATTTTTTAATATTAATATCCAAGTGCGCCGTTATTCCAAAGAGAATGTGGAGGAGCACATCGAATCTTCTCACATGGCCGACAGGGGCGCTTTAGTCGCTTCCTGTCATCGAAACACGTGTTGGCAGTGACGTCACGTTTCGTGAACTCGGCCACGCCCTTGGGTCACATGTTCCTCTACACGAATATAAGCAAAGAAAAAATTTTTTTTTTTTTACCATTTCGTTAAAAATTCGGACTTGGATATAGGTAAACAAACAAGGATGGCAGATTATGCATTAACGTTATGTTAAATCGATTAGCTGTCGATTTTATCGCGTGATAAACTAGAAAAGAGATTATCCCATTCTATACGAAGACCTCGAACGGCGTATAATATATACTACGTATAAAAGGATGTAGATAAGGTGATGATTTCGACTCTCGGTTGATGACAATCTTGACAAAAAAAAATAAAAAATAAAAAAAAACTGCTTAATGAGTGTCTAGCCAACGCCTTTAATTATAACACCGAAGCAGGTGTGGTAAGATCGATAGCTTTGTCACAGAAAATGGTCAAAATTTCCAAATATTTCGTAATAAGCGTACCAGATTTTATGAATTAAACGCCGCATAAGAATGCAAAAATTAATTTTTCTAAGAATCACAATCAATTAGCGTTAGACTTAAGCAGGATACTCCACCCGTTATGTGGAATGAGAGGAAAAAAATATATATTTTTTTCCTCTTTCTCATCTAAAGATTAAAAGGGATGATATTTAGTCACGAAATTATGTTTTGTTATTATCGCGTCTTATAAAAGAAGAAGAAGAAGGAAAAAAAAATTGGTGATTATTACAGGGTGTGGTTTTCTTCAATTTTGAATGTTTATTAAGGATCGTTTCGTAGTTACGAGTTTGTTGAGTAATTTTATAATCCAATAAAAGTCGCAAACGTCGTAAAAATTTTACGTATCTGTTTAATATCTTCTTCGCTAATTGTCAAAATGCAGACGAAATACACTGGAATCTAGGTTAAAGTTTAAAATTTAATGAAGTTAAACTATTCGTTTAATATATTTTTAATATTAGAAAAAAAAATCGTATCGCTTTAAAACATTAAATTCGTTAGTTCGCATAGCGATCGGAGACGTCGTGCATTAATATTTATTAACTTATAATTTAAATTATGTTATCGTCGAGTTGTTAATTAATTATAATGGGGGTTAATGATGTTCATTACGTTTTTCTGCCTTTTTTTTTAATGGATAAATTACGTTTAAAAATTGGCAATAAAAAGTTTCAACTGTTAGGAGATACCGTGCAAGCAGATCTCTTTCTCTCTCGACCCTCTACTGCAATCTATCAGTCATGTGACCAAATTATGTAGCAGAGATGTCAGACTATCCTTTCGGCATTTATTACAATGCATTATCTCGAAATCTCAGAGAATAATTGAGATAATTTTCCCGGTATAAAAATTGAACAGGAAAACCAGACTATTATTGTTAGTTTCGGTGTTATTATGTCGTTGCAGTTTTCATCGAATTCCAATATGTTCCTTTGACTTTACTCCATTTTTTTAATTTTTATTATTATTTTTTTACATCTTTATAAAATATTTTTTTAAATAATAATTTCGTAATCTGTAACATAAAAAAATAAGTAACAGAGTAACCCGTGCCAAGTTGATAATCTTGATAGACATCTTACATTATTAAACAACTTTAATTCAATGTCAACATTTGATTTATAAAGTAATTTTAACGTTAAAAAAAAAAGACGAATTTCTACAGCTTTTAAATAACTAAGAATGATTAATACTCGAAACTCTTTTCGGATTTTTTTTTTTTTTTAATTTTAAATTTTAAACTTAATATATTAAAACCGTTCTCCGTTTCGTTTGATCAATTCACGCGGCGCTCGAGTTCGCCTTTCCTGCACGACGTCGGTGCTTTGCCACATAGAAAGTATTACAGTATTTCGATACTCGTAACAAACGACAATAAATTAATTTAATTATTTTAGAATTTAAATAATGATAATAAAAAAAAAAACAACAAAATATGAGATAAATCGAAGTATATTCCAAATAGGAACTTAGATTCCGTTTTAGGTATTCTTTACATGAAGTACAATAAAATCGAATGGCTAAGACCAGATCGAGTGCCAGTTGAAGAAGTTAAGTGATAATAAAACGTGCTAAACGTAAGTTTATGGCTAAGATCTACTTTAAGAGGCTCGATTGTCCTATAATTCTCTTCTTAATTCCTAGCGATTACAAAACATGCTATCAATTTTATTTTTCAAACATTTCCAATGTTAAAAATAATATTTCTCCAGAGTAAAATTGTTAAAGCTGCGTAAAAAGAAATTTTAGTTTTAAATTCTTATTTATTTTATAATTTTTTTTTTAGTTTTATGCTTTAAATAATTGAAATATATATATATATATATGATTTTTTTTGTAGAGATTTATTATTTCTTTGTTGATCTGTCAGTTCCATCTTCAATCATTTACTCGAACTAAATGACAATAAAAAAGACGAAGCACAAGAGTATAAAGTTGACATTGAAAGAGTGGAATCTAAGTATTTTCTATAAAAGAAAATGTAAGACGTATTATCATTTATGGATAGAAAAATAATTTTTATTTAACTAGCATATATTAATTCACGATTTTAAAGAATAAAATTTCTCTTAATTAACGAATAAAATTGATGCGCATCGTTTTAACTATTTGAGTAAATTTTTGTCAAATCTCTCCGCAATCTCTTTAATTTAATTATTTATTAGTATTTTTTTTTTAAATAATATTTATCCTAAAATATAAGAACTGTTAAGTTTTATCGTATATATTATAATAATTACGAATCAAATAATATTATTGATAAAAATAAAGCAGCAGCAGCGGCAGCACGCCATTTTTAAAAATTTAACTATTCGCGTGCTTAACGCGATCTTTATTTAAAGATTAATTATAAAAAACTTTATGGAGACTCTGACAGAATTTGAAAACGTTATGGGCCTTTCGGCTATCCTTTTTCAATGTGATTTATCGAGAACTGTCACCGTTTCGTGTTATTTTGGAAAATTTTCCGCTTTTTCGTCCTAGTAAATTTTCTGTTCTTAAGTTTCAGTTAAAGGAAGTTCTCCTCGGAGATCGAATCAACAAACAAGATATTCTCTATTATGTAAAGGAATTCATTAGCCTATTGGATAACTAAGCCGATAATTAGTAATTCTAAAGCTATATTGTTCTGTAATAATTCACTGTTATTGGGTGTGGCCATTTGTCAGAAGTTCTTGCTCCACCCTCTTCCAAGACGTTCTCTTGTACGACACTTTAACAGTGTCATTGTGATTTACTGATAAAATCCTATTAGGAATGTTTGTCCTTGAAAACGGACGCACAGAAAATCACCATTTTTTTTTATTTTTTTGTTTGGTTAACTAACCGATGACTCGTTACTAGACTAAACACGAAAAACCATTGCTAACGAATGGTTACATTTCTAATTGATGATCGATCGTGATCTTGTGAACACTACCGAAAATCTCGTAATTTAAAACATTTATCAAGTGAGAACTCGCTAAACACGCATTATAAGAACAGATCATCAATTAGAAATGATCGACTAGTGACACGATTTTTCTATTTTTCTAGTTATGTTATAGATATATATCAGTTTTTTTTTGCGATAATAAATAATTTATCCGTGTAAAATGTACGGGAATTTAGAAAGAATTCGGACATCAAAAATTGAACATGCTCGGAAATAATAAATTAAATATTAAATATGTATAACAAATTCTTGTAACAGAAACGTGGTAAAACAAACCGAGAAGATTTAAGTTAACTAAAGTGATGATAAAAATTCTTGTAGACTATTTAAGAAAGTAATAATAATAATTTTTCCCGCCTCGTTGATGATAAAATACTGCACTCAATTATTATTATTATTATTAAACATTCATTTAATGAAAAATTTGATTAAATTCTGAATTTTATACAGATGCGAGAAGAGTAGATACAAAGAGGAGTTTTTATACAGCAGTTCTATATAGATATCAAGAAGAATTTTTATATAAATGAGTACAAAATAAATGCTTGTTTACGTATCGTTACCGATTATCGATCCTAAACTGCGGATCGATTAGATCAATTAAGATTTGCTGTTACTCAACCACTCAAACAAACATGGAACTCGAGTGAGTGTTAAAATATTGGAGTGTCTAACTTAATTAATACATTTATAATTCGCCGCTGACGCTTTGATCTGTTCTCACTGCATATTTTATCATTTCATTTATTTTAAAATTCCTAATTTATTTTTATATTTGAATACGGAAGACATTCTATTTTTATCGCATTAAAGTAAACGAAATCTTAAAAAGATACTGCGCACGTCAAAAAAAAAAAAAAACAATTTTTTTTTCTATTGTGATACACGAAAAGAAAGAATTAAGAAATATATTCTAAATTATTTTAACAGTATTTTTAAACATTTAAAAGAAATAAAATTGAGAAAATATATATATAGCAGAGTCAACCGGAAAAATTAGAAAAAGTGGTCATGGTTTCCGACTTCGCTTTTTCATTATTTGCATGATCAGTTCCTCTGCATGACGTCTCGTGTAGACAGTGAAGTATTTCCAGATAGGGTATTATATAATCGACATACCGTATTATTTATTTATTATTTTTTTTCTTTTAATTCGTGTCGTAGAACTGAGCAACAATATCGATCGTCCGATACACAGTAAAAGTCTCGAGCTGAAAATTCTTATTTGTCTCTATTAAACATCTTTTCAGACGTGGAAAAGTATTCCGGAATGAATTCCATCAAATAATGATGCATAATGATAATTGATAACTTCGACTTAATGATAAATGATGACTTTTTCTCGGTACCAGATTTATAGATATATCAATATTTAAAACTCACTGTGTAGTTAGCGAATTTCACAGTTTAATTTT
This sequence comes from Androctonus mauritanicus, assembly GCA_011317285.2. Lineage (NCBI taxonomy): Eukaryota > Metazoa > Arthropoda > Arachnida > Scorpiones > Buthidae > Androctonus > Androctonus mauritanicus. Next base: position 11,339 of record WUQG02135339.1, on the reverse strand, counting down.
ATAAAATTCGATTTTTTTTTTCTAGCGAAAGTATAAAATATATATATATATTCTATTTATTGATCCATTAAATTAATCAAATATTAAATTAATAATGTGTGCAAAATTCCAATTTTTTATAACTTACGAAAAAATTCATAATAAACACAAATTCAGATAGAAATTTCCTCTTTTGCAAGATTTAACTTTTAGAAAATGTCTGCTTGGATGAGTTTTCTCGTTAATTTATTTTTTATTTTTTCATTTATTATTCGAAATGAATTAATTTATGCTGATTGCAAAACTAGTACTTGTATTCTCAATCTGAAAAGAAGGTTTAATCCTAATACGCTCTTTTCATCCAAGAGATTAGATGTTCTAAATCTCTCCTTTGATATTCAATATCTAATTTGGATGCGTTAGCTTTCACACTCCATATATCAGATTATCGATCGCGTGAACTTGCGAACAGACTCAATTCACACTTTCACTTCTTTCTGTTTAAAATAGTTTACGATAAAAATTTCCTCCTTCCAAATATATGCCAAAATTATTTATTTATTTCTATACATTTTAAATAATAATAATAATTATTATTATTATTATTAAATTAGTTAATTTATCAAAATTGGTATTAGACACTCAAAAAGCACTTTAGGTGAATTTTATATCATTTTTATGATATTTATAAAGATTTTGTTAGATATATGTCAAAACTATGATTAAATATTTTGTATTTAATAGTTATATTCTTGGTTGAAGTTTGTTTTGGTTTCTGTAAAGATGCATTTAACGTGTTATCTAAAATCCGTAATACAGGTACCTGTAATCCGGAAAAAGCAAATTTTTTTTAATCAATGGCAAAAATTGTGATAAATACTTTTTATATTTGCTAAAAACAAAATTTGGAATAGTTAAAACAGCATTAAACGAATATAAATTAAAGCGAAATGAATTTACTTTCTTTTCACTTCTTACTTGGGTTTTGATTGAAATTGTTTGCATTATTTCTTCCACAAACGAAACTCAATCAATATTCGGAATTAATAGAACTGGCACAAGAACTGATCGATAAACATTACTATCGCAAGTTACGTAGCAAACGTTATACGGTAATCTTTTAGCGAATTAAACACGAAAGTGAATGAAGTAAACCGGAAATATGTTATTTTAAAATCGATATTTTCGATTTAATCGCCATAAAAATGACATAGAGTATAATTAAAATGCACATCATCATCGATTCTTTAGAAGAAAACAGTAAACAACTCGCAAACTTTCCGATTATGTACGGGTTTCTCTCAATAACTCGTATCCGAGAGTTATATTCGAGTCATACAGATAAGATGAATAATATAAAGATAGGCTATCAGACAGAAGCCTGTCTGTCGTTTCTCGTTCGACATGACAGATGTGCGACTCTGCACGACAAACCACAGACAAGGGTGGAGCACCTTAAGACGACTCCACCCTTTGTTTCTGATAGACATCGGAACCATTGAAAGTACGAGGAGGAACAAATATAATGATAAAATGCAGTCTTTCTTGCAGTTTTATGCTCGAGGAAAAAAATAATAAATATTCATAAATTTACGGCAATTAAAGTTGTAATAGTAACAGTTTTGTAATTATTCTTATCTTATTCTTAAAAATTAGTAATTAGGGAAAGACTAATTAGCCTTCTTTATAGAGGGGAAAAAAATCTATGTAATATAATTACTTTAATTTTCATTGAAGAAATTTTCTAATTAGTTAAACAACTAATAGATAAGTAAGCTAATTTACAGAATTCATCAAATTTTATTTTATTTTTTTACTTCCTTATATGTCACATTTATCAAACAATTTAAAATTAATTTCATACACAGTAAAACGCATCGGAGAAAAAGGAAAAAATAAAATAAAAATAAATGATATATTCTCAGAAAAGTGTTATTCGAGAAGCATTTGTAAATTCTACTCCACTTCAAAACAAATGTAGAAGAGAAAGAAAAAACTTCGCTCCTGAAATTAAATTTTGATTCATTACATATTCATAGAAAGCCGAGAAAATATATTTTCCGTTTTGCATTTTTATCAAAGTAACAAATTCGAGTAAAAATTGAGACAATAAAAATGGAAATTTATTTACTCGTCAATTTAAATTAGATGATAAAAAAAAATTTCGCTCGCCGTACTTTATTATGTCTGTAATGTTTTGTTACAACCGTAATGATTATTTTAAATATTTGACGTCATTATCTCATTACAACTCACGGTAATTTTCGGATGGGGTTGAACGCGCCATCTCTCGACTAAAATCCGAAACCGCGATAATAATAAAATTTAACGAGAAATTGTTTATCAATTTTTAATAAAGATGTCTCTTTATTATTTTTTTAAAAGGGCAAAGTTAGCTTATATTATTTACGACATTACAAATGTATAAATATTAAAAGAATAACATAATTTATATTTTATGTCTTATCTTACTTTTCTTATAAAGTTGTAACTAATGGTTTTAGTTTCCATAAAATAATTGCATTTTATGACAGAAATCAGAAGAATTTTATGAGAAAAATGAAGAAATATATCCATATTTCTCTTTTAAAACTTTTATTTCAACTATGGTGGAATATACAGTATTTAGAACTCTTCCCGGATTAGGGAAAATCTGCTTAGTTTGCATCCTTTTCAAACTAAAATGTCGATTATTTAATGTTGCAAACGTAAAATTTAATCCTGGACGAAGATTAATCGTTTTATGACTCTCTTTGACCCGATTTCTCTCCATAGAAAAATTTCCGAAAGCATTTTTTTATCCTGTTCGAATAATGATTTTTTTTAAATAAATGCATTTTTAAAGTATCGTTCTATCTACTATATACTTATCTCTCTAAGTGATAAATAGGCCTAAACTGTACATCCTTCCTATAAAAGTTCAAAAATGTGTTCTATGTGCTTATCCTACCGGAATTTTATCTTCTGAAAAACTCTAAAGAATAACAGCATTTGAAGAATGACACTTTTATACAATTTTTTTTCCTTTCCCCATTCTCTTCCTTTAGTCAAAAATCATTCGTTTATTTTATACGGGATAAATTCCTAGATTTTTTTTTTTTACTTTCTCTTCTCATAGCACATATTTTAAAATCCAGTCAGACATTTTTTTTCTTCGACTAGATGAAGCCAAATTGAGAATTACTTTCTTTCGTTATCGATTTTTATCTATTGTTTCATCATTTCAGCAAGAGAAGATATAAACAGAAAAAGAAAAGAATAAAATCAATAGACTGCGATACAAAGTCATTTTGATATATTACATTATTATAATAACAAAAAAAGAACATTTGCACAAATCCAAATTTGTTTTATTATCTACTTAGGATATTTACCAAAGCAATTTTGCCTCCATCAAAGTCACAAAATTTATTTTTGTCAATGCTTCATAGATAAAAATAAATCATACTGATATATATATAATTATATGTTATGCTATTTTTAGAATTATTAATATTTAAAAATGGGAAAACAATTTTGAACCATTCACGAAAGAAGATAGTGCATAAAGATATCTTACAGTCGAAATATAATATACTTTCGAAGAACTTCTACTACTTATTTGCATATGTTATATTTTATATTCAAACACTAATATGTTAAGATGCATCATAAAAATTTCTTAATATATTCTAATACATAAAAATGAAAATTTTTTCGTTATAAACTTAAGTAAATATTATGCATTTGAAAAAAGTTTAGTTATATATAATGCTATCAGAATTTTAAACACCGATCCCATATTTATATGAGCGAGCAGTGCCCTCTAACAAATTGAATACAAAATTGTTGAAAAATAATAATAATAAACAGCGCCCTCTAAAAATAGAATATCTTTTTTGTAGAGAATTTTATAAAATTTAAATATATAATTTTTTTTATTTTCATAATATAATTATTGTAATAAAACCATAATTAATATTTTGTTACAAAAAATATTAAAAATTCATCAAAGATAAAATTTTCTATCATAAAATTTTAATTAAAAAAAAACAAAAACAGAAAAACTAGTGAAGGATTTTGAACTTGCTCAAATATAGACTCAACTTTTATTTGAGCAGTTTCATTTAGCACGTTATCTTTTCCAGTTTGATCAATAACAGCGCGAAGAGCAAACACATATATTATTTTTGTGACTAATACAGTATAATGTAAAGTAAGATTTATATAGAAGATTATAGATCTTTTGCTAGGGGGTTATAAACTTCTAAATTCTATCACGAAAATTTAAATTATGCGTCCAAATTGCAAAAGTTCGAAAAATTAAAATCAATATATTTATTCGAAGTGTTTTATCGATTAAATGCACTATCCAGTATTATATTCTTTAAAGGTTTCCATATATATCGATTAGAAAGTTGAACGGACTAACAAATTTCACAAAAGTATAAAACAAAATTTTTGTATTTTAATAGCGAAATTTAAATATAGACAAGGTCAAAGCACTAAGCTTCCTGCAGTCAATACAGTTTATATATTCATTCCATGTCCTTTAAGGGGTTAACTGCGACTACTAAAGAGAAGACAATGTTTAATATTAATAGCATTAACTTAATAACTATAGAAAATTCGCCTCCACCCTTTTATATCCAACTAAATTTCTTTGCTTTAGTCCCAACTACAACTGTAGCCATTCTGTTCATTTACGTTCCTTTTTTTTAGCATTCAGTCGTTTGTCCTCTTCTTTCTTGACGTATTTCTTTCGCACACAGGAATCTAATATCTCTCATTCGATGATAAAAAATCGGTTTATTCACCTTTTGATTCAAATTTTTATTTTTATAAGCAAATTATTAGAGGCGGAATTTAGGCATTATAATCCGAATGACCAAAAAAATGTTTTTATTTTTTATTTTATTCCGGTTGATGACATAACAAGATATATTAAATATTATCAAATTTTAAAGGCTATATATATTGGCTTCTCTAGACCAGAACTGATCTTCACTAATATAATAGTGAGGAATATTTATCCACTATAGTCTACTACATGATAAATATTTTGGACTATTAATATTTATGAGAATCACTAAATTACTCGAATTAATAAATAATTATTGACTAATATAAAATATGTTCGCAACAAGTTCATTTTAAAGTCGTTTAAAAAAAAAATCGGCTATGGATACTAATTTTTTTTGGTTCGTCTTCATGATATCTCAAAAACCAAATGTCGCACAACATTCAAATTTTAGGAGATTATTCCTTATTATTCTATGCTCGTGTCTATTAATTTTGAGAATTATAAAACGCCTCGTTAGAGGAAAATAGTTGCTAGAAAAAAATATATTAAAAATGCCAATATATTGGAATCTATTTGTTGCATATGAAAAATATATTCATACGTTTTTTGCAAAAAATATGACTATGACATTATTCATTATAAGTAAAAGATTTTCCTGTTCTTTTATACATACAAATCTTCAATAAATCTCAATTTGGTTATTTTGGTATATAAAAAAGCTTTATTCATGGAATACTTTGATATTTATATTGTATTTTAAGAAAATGTGATTTAAATTTCATCTGCATATACTTTTTTTTATAAATACACAAATAACAAGTAATTCTGAAATGAAATAATTGCCTACTTTCCGAATATTCTATATTTCCTTATTTTGAAATGATCAAATTTTAAGATCTGAAATTAAAATATCATTAATCTTAAGGAAGATTCGAGCTATTTTTAGTTCAAACTTAAGTGCTTATGTGATTTTTCAATCAAGAGTTCATATTATCTCCATTATAAAGAAACGTGAAAAGTTTGATCGACCTCCATTTATAAATGGATAAACATACAGGATGAATTAATCTTATATCAATTTAATGAATCTCATAAAAATAAATCAAATACTGTATTTCAAAAATTATCAGGGAAAAATCAGATGTTAAATGCTTATTATTTATAAATGACTGAAACAATAAAGTTAATTGAGGTATCATGAAGATCACCTCTCATGTCTTCCATTAAATTTCATAAAAATTCATAATATATATGTATATATATTGCATATATATCATATACGGTATTTTACATTATTTATTATACTTTGGAGGAAAAATTATTTTTTTTTTTTTACGGGAGATGTTATCGTGACTATAGAGGAATTTAACTGTTTATTTGTATCGTGATAGATTATAATTGTTTAAATTTCTGGTATGAGATCTCGCATTTCTTTGGGTGCAGGGAAAGAGGCTACATCTACAGTACTTTTATATCATCTGTATAGTCAATTGTAATTTTTTAAAATACCAAAAAATTTCAAGTGCGTCATATATAAATTAATCAACAAAACTTCATGATATTACACAGCATACGACATGATTAACTCTTGGGAAGTTTCTGCTTTTTTTCACTGCCAAAATTGAAAACCAAGTCATCAGTAATCGTTTGATTATACAGTAAATTCAATTTTTGATTCGTTGGATAAGATCTTTCAAGTAAACTTTTTTCTAAAATTTTTCATCTGATAAAATTTCAAAATTCCACGTAAAAGATAAATTAAATCCAATATGATAAGTGAAGCAATTTTAATAATGAAGTTTAAAACTCCAAAATTTAATCTGGATAATGACATTAGTATAACTGCTTATTTAAATTTATATCAATTCATTGGGCACATCTTTGAATATATCGGGGAAACAATTAATATCATTATTATCTGAATATTTGGAAGAAAAAATTTGATCTCATTTTTTTTAACTCTAAGATGTTATCATAAATGGGCCCAAACAACTGAACTTCTTAAGCAGATAGCTTCGGAAAAATCCTGCAAATTTTCCACTGAGATTTCCAGTTTAAATAATTTCCCAATGAAAAACTTAGAAGATTACTGTACTTGAAAAAATCGAGATTTGGCAGGTTAGCAAAAATGAAAGAAGAATTAATTCTTGAAGGATTAACCTTTGGCATTCCTAAAAATATTAAACAACTCTTAGTAATGATTCAGGATCTTACTATATTGAATTTAGTATCAAACTGTTTATAAATTGATTGATCATTCAAAAAAAACATATAGATTTTAATATTGTCTTCGCTAATACCTCTGCGAGTGAAGAAACTTCGATTAAAAAAGGAAAAAGTAGTAAAAACTGAAAAAAACTTCCTTCGCCAATCTCTTGTCTGAGATATTAGGAGAAAAAAAGGATAAACATATTCTCCGATTGAAAGTTTCCAAGAAAACCTCCCAACCAGAAACCACAATGTTTTCACCTATCCAAATATGACTGTATCATATTATACTTTCAAAACTCTTTCAGCTTTTAAACCTTTTCATCAACTTCACCCTTAAATTTAAGTGCTTCGACATCTACTAATTAAGAAATGTTGTCAAAAGGAATCTATACTCTCAAGACGTGAATCGTGACGTTAATCTTCTCATATATTAATGATGCCATTGTTCCGTATTGCAGATAAACTTTAATATTTTGTTAGACAGTAAGTAGATCATAAATTAATATTTTACTTTTGGTATTATATGCGAAACAATAATAATTATTCTATAAATTTGTCGGATACTATTAAAATTATAACTATATCAGGCCATACTGTATGACTGCTTTAGAATAGTTTTCCTATTATTTATTGTAGACGATATAATTAATGAATGTTAAATTTTATATTATTGATATAGCATATAATTATTTTTGTCATCTCTTAAAGAATTTTCTAGATTTAAATTGAAAACTAATTTTGAAACATTTGAGATTACTCAAAATAAATAATAATGGATTATCTAGGCTTTTGGACCTTCATCACGGATCTTGGGCTTTTCCAATAACTTTGATGAAGAAAATATCATTAAAGGCAAGATTGATTTGTGACTTTCGTAGATTAAATGCCATTTTGAGACTTGATTATCATCCGATTCCTTAGATTGATAATCTCCCTGACAAACTTGTTTCTACGAAAATCTTTTCAACTATTGATATTTTAAATTCATTCTAGCGTATTTCAGTTCATCCCAAATATAGAGATATTCTATCAATAATTACTACGGAAGTACAATATGATTGGACAGTACTTTCTTTTAATTAATCTGTTAATCCTAATACTTTTGAAAGAAATTTAAGCATTTTTGCAAAAGAATAAATTTCCATTTCTTGTTCATTATTTTGATGATATCGTCATATTTTCTGATAATGTTAAGCAGCATATCGATTATACTGAGAACTTTTTAAAATATGCCAAAAGAAGATCTTAAATTGAAATAATCCAAATGATATGCCGGATTGGTCGCGTGGAAACGCTTCGACTTTCCACTCTGAAGGACCCGGGTTCGAGTCTCGGGTCCCACACCTTGAAAATATTTATCATGGAGTCTGGACCCAGCCCGTCGATCCCCGTCCTCCACAATCCGGCTGACCCACAAAAATGGGCAGCCTGTAGAAGAACTTGTTTCGCCCTGCCACTTAGTACTCTTACTGAGTGAAAAGTGGCGTCGTCTGTTGACCAAAAAAAAAAAAAAAAAATTCAAATGTGAGTTTTTAAAATATGCCAACTTTCTTCAATCTTTTCTTTAAAAGAAAAGATAAAATAATTTAGGATTTAAACTTTTTCCAAGTCATTATTCAACATCTATAGCTAACGTAGAGATCATTGAGGCTCTGCTTAAAAAATACAGTTGTTTTTAGGAAGCTCTACTGTATATCAGAGATTTGTGCCAGAAATTCGACATCCTTTAAATCAATTATTAAAAAGTATACACCTTTTGTTTGGACTGATACATGTCAAGAATCTTGCGAAAGACTAAAAAAAGACATTAATATCAAAACCAATTTTAAGAATGCTTAACCTAGCACTTACTAAGTGATCTTTTTTTGTGATGCGAGTTCTATAAGAATTGGAGGAGTTTTATAAAAAAAAATATCTAAGTTAAGATTTACACCATATAGTCATACCTTGAAGAAATGTAAACTGAACTGGTCTATTAATGAAAGAGAATATACTCATTATTAGATTCAGTATAAATATTTACATCCATCGTAGTCATTTCACAGTGCATACTAATATTGTTGCTCTCCAATGGTTGAAATCCAGTCTACAGGTCGATATTTTATGGCCATTAAGACTTTCTCAATATTCAGTTACTATCGAGCACATATAGAGAACTGTTAACTGCGAAGCAAATCTTTCAAACGAATTTGTTCCACAATCGCTTAGAAAGGAATTAATTCTTAGAGCTCACAAAAAATAGAAATACTGGAATGAACACATACTATTAAATTATTACCTTCACAGTATAAATGCCAAACATCCAAGATATAAAAACTGTAATTAAAGTTTGTAATGCTTGTTAAATAGTTAAGAAGCTTACTCACTCAACGCTAAGACAATTGGATAGTTTAGGAGACGCTAACACACCATCCGATTTAATCTCAATTGATACAATTTTGGGCTTAAATCAATATGAGCCTTCAAAATCATGCATTTCTAATAGCTGTGGATTATCATTCTATAGTTGCATGTGCTTTTCTTTCTAAATAAATATCAATTAATTCAGATATTCAATGTCTTAATAAAATCTTTAAAACTGGAAAAACCTAAACAGATACAGACCGATCTTTCACTTCATAAGATTTTGAAAATATTTATTCAAACAATATTTCAAATCTCTTTTGACAAGGGAGTTCCAATCTTTCAACAAATGGCTCAATGAAGGATTAAATACTCTATCATAGAGAAAATTGTGATCGCTTTACCATGAAAATTCAAAAGTACCATAAATTAAGCATATTAAAACAATTTTAGATCAATATCAACTCCTCAAACTTTTATCAATTTCTTCTCACAATATCTAATGCTTAATATACAGCATTGCCTGCTGAATTATTATATTGTACCCATAATACTGTAATTGTTATCTACTAGTGAATAACAATTACAGCATTATGCTTTTCAAAGGATTCAAAGTACCATCAAAGATATGCAGATATTTATGATCAAAAGCATCTGCTTCATAATTTTCAAATTAGTGATAAGTAATGGTAAAAAGTTTTTATTTTCCAAATTTAGAAAAACTTACTTCTGTATATATGAGATTTTATACTATAGTATTTATTCTCAATCCCTAGAATATTGAGATAAGATGGGTCCAACCAAATTATTGGTAAACAAACCAAGATTACTCATCTTAATAAACTGAAACATTATTATGAAGGTATCAATGCTTCAACTGATTTTCGTTGTGATTTTAATATATTATCATTTCATGATGCTTCAGAAGAAATTTCAAATTTATCTCCATTATTTCTACTATCAGGTCATGCTAAAAGTAATGTCATTTTAATACTGTACTTGTTCAAGCATATCTCAGATTGTTTAAACATGAATTTTTAAAGCTTTTGCAAAGTTGGAAGAGTGTTATTGATTCAAATGGAAAATATATGCTTGATTAAATTAGCAAGTGATTTATCTTTTATATCCTTTCAAAACTTAATGCCAAAAACGACATTACTTTTGGGATGATCTGACATTTATTCCATGCGATAAAACAAATATTAGCACATCAAACCAGAGAAAACTATGTTATAAATTCATAAGGATATAAATATTTTTCCTATTTTGAGAAAATTATTTCTTCGAATGTTACAAGAAATTTCAGTACATTTCATCCTTTCCCTTATGTTAATTTTCCATACTTTTTTATGTGTATTTTATGTTTTTAGTTAGTTTTTACATCTTTAGGGAAATATCTTCTTAAAGAATTGTTGTCTTAAAGTTTCAAGTTTTAAATTTTTCGACAAATTCGAAGATTATTCTGATATTCTTAAACTGTCTGAATGCCGTTTAAAAATGGCATTCAAACTTCTGATTTAAATTAAACCATAACCGAGATCATCAGTTGTGATTTAATTTTAAAAAGTGACCCGGAGATCACCTTTAATAGTAAAATGTACCTATACAATTTCATGAAAATAGATTAGTTCAAAATTTATTATAGTCGTTTCCACATAAAGAACAGAGCCGACACTCCAAATTAGATATCAATGCGCAGGAAATTAATTTGCAATGCAGTTTCAAACAGGGGTCGAGAAATATGTTTTACTTATTTTCCAAACGTTCACGTTACATAATTCTTGATTTATTTCATATAGTTATGGTTAAAAAATATGAATAATATTCAATTTATTCGTAATCTTTAAATAATAATTGATTGATTTAATAATTATTTATAAGATCCAATCTAATGGAATATTTATTTATACTTTTCTTCAACCTTATAAAAACTGGATATTGCGATGTTTTTTGTCTTTTCTCCTCTTCTTATGTATCGTTTTTTTACCAGGAGTCTGCTGTTTACCCGAAAACGATTTCCATT
>WUQG02135229.1:0-24284 GCA_011317285.2 Androctonus mauritanicus | reverse complement strand
TTTTATAATTTCGCGGACCCCCGGTAATGGCTACGCGGACCCCCAGGGGTCCGCGGACCACAGTTTAAGAACCGCTGTTTTAGATGATTCAAATTAGATCACTTTTGTTTCTTTTTTGTTAATTTGCCCATAATATTGAAAATATGAATAATTATTTTAAAAATCGTTTTTTGCATATCAACTTTTAGGAAAAGTTCATCAGATTAAAATATTAAAAAAAATGCATTCTTAAAAAAAATTTTTTTTTTATATTTCATATATTCGTGCATCAATTTTATATTTTTATCTATTCGCAAATATCTTTGTTCTAGATTCAGACAAGAATTTGTAATTTTAATACGATTATATTGGCACAATTTTTTTTTTTTATATTGAACTAAAATTCTATAATAATTATTTGTTTAAACCTATTAATTTTTCTTCTTTTTATGAGTAAGTTATACTATATAATTAAATAATGCGCAAATATTTCGATATGAAAAGACAGCTGGCTAGATATTACTTTATTTTTGGCCTGACAACTAGCATCCAGCCTATTCTTTTAGTTGTGAAAACCGTAAATATTTTCGAATTAATTTTATAAAATTAGTTGTTATTAAAATAATAAAAGTGTAATTTCGTATTAACGAAGAAATGTGAGATTTTTTTTTCTTTCAACGCTTAGCATTTCGATATAAAAAAAAGAAAGAAAGAAAGCTGAAATTCTAAAAATAAAAATACTTTCTAAGTTTAAGATCAGAGTTGCGTTTAGACAAAGAAGTTGAAGGTGGAGGTCAATAGGGAAGTATGAAGCTTGGCGAATGCGGTCAGCAGGTGGGAGGATTGCCACCGTATCGAACAGATATGTCAAACATGTTCGCTCTTTGTTGTTTTTCATGTCTTTCTCCTGGCCCAGTTTTTTTCTGGACATGCAGCTGGAAAAAAAAGTACCGAGTGTGGGATAAAGGGGCCCCATGCTTACGGCAAACAGCGGACCCCTAACCTGATTTTTGTAACTAAATATATTGATACAGGCCCTATTTCGCAAAAGTACAATGCGCTCTGAATATAAGGGCAAAATTAAATCCTTTTGGCATGTTAACTTTTTATTGAAAGAAGTTTCCTGTTACGAAAACAGAAGAGGTTCTTGCTATCATCAAATTTAGACTTTTGCTAGAGATATTCTCTAACTTTGAAAGCTGATTAACAATATACAATATTGTGCAACTTTTAATTATATCGCTGCATATTACGACATTCTTTGGACTTTGATCCATTAATAAAAACATAATACAGTTTAGTTTTTTAATATTAACAATGGCAATACGTCCATATAACCAATAAAAATGTTTATGAATATTAGATCCATACAGATTATTAATTATAAAAATTAAAATTAATAGACAGTTTTTTTATTAAAGTAATATAAAAAAACTAAATATTAACCTTTTAGTTGATTTCAATCGCACTAAATCTTTTGGAGAACATTACAAGAAAAGAATGTTTCGTAGACAAATTGATTTATTAGTTGATTTATCGGTAATTTTTCAAGCAAATTTTAAAACTCCTTTAAAACTTTCTACACACAATTTTTCTTTCTACTGAATTCATTGTCGAATCAGTTATAATTCAAACTTAATTTCTACCACCAAAATTCGATTTTAAATTTATTTAGTCGTTAATAAATTACGTTTTTATTTTTAACTTAAAAAGTATAATAACATTATTACATTACTGTACTGTACTTTATTTTAAAGAAAGAAAGAAAAAAATGATAACATCATAGGATATCTATTTCCTCCGGATTTTTCTTTATCTTGTGATATTATATCACTGTTAGAGAAGTTACAGGATGTGACTATTAGTCAAGCTGTTCGGTTAATAAAGATCACTTTTAGTTTGAATCTCAGCATCGCTTTATTAAATTACTTGTATGAAAATAAATTAACAATGATTTATTATTTTTTTTATATAATTTTTCTAGATATGTAAATACGAACTGTATAAATACATTTTATATTTAACTGATAAGTACAGTTCCATAAATTATATTTCGAATACAAGAAATTCATTTATAAAAATCTGAAATTATAAATGATAAATTGAATTTAGATATTAAATTTAGATTATATAGTATAAATATACTATTAAAAACACAAAAGATAAAATAAATGGCCATTTTGTTCTGTGAAAAGAGAAAATTAATTTAGAGCGAAGCCAGATTTTGATTCTGTTTTGACACGCTTACAGAATGTTACTGATTATAAAGTGTTTTAACTAAATAGTTTAATTTCACGCTACAAAAGCGGTACCTTTTCTTGACACGTATCAACAAGCAAAGAATGTGTTACTATACATCTTATGTGTTATAGCAGCAGCTAGTTTGATGTCACATCCTTGACAAGGTAACAATGATGATGGCTGGAAATGACGAATAGTGTGTTTTCTTCCTTTTGCTATTCACTGCTACAAAAATATAATAAATGTGTTCAATTATTTATCAACAAGAAGTAGGCATTGTAAAACGAATCCATTTAGCATTCACTCTTATTTATATGTTTGTATTATTAAAATAATATATATACTTATATCTTTCCGTGTGATTTTAAATAGTTATATCATTTTTATAAGCTTATAATGGAGGATGAATAGGCATACTAATTTTTTTTTTTTTCAGTTTTAATAGAAATCATCATTTCCATAAGAAGTTTTGGAGACTTTTTATAGTTAAAATGAGCTGAATGTTTAATGTAATCATTATTTTCACATCGCATTAATTTAAATTTATAGATAATAATATTAAGTAATTTAAAGTATTACAATATATGTTTATAATTCTAATCATTCACGTAAAGACTAGTTTATATAAATCATTATCAAAATAATGTAAAGTAAATATTTTTAATGGTTTCTGTGTTAAAAAATTTCCTATAATTATCTTATTACCATGCGCATCACGAAAATTTCTACAAGTTTTCGTTACTGCAAGCATATAGTTTAAAATTCATTCATAATAGTAGCTGTGGGTTATGAATACCTTTTACTTCCAATACATTCGTCATTCAAAATATCAGAAACGTTTCGAAACGTATCAGAATTTTGCCAGAAGGTTACATCACTTTTTAATTAGAGTTTTGCCAACGAAAAATTGATGGATAATAATTGACAGATGATGCAGTTTTGAAACCGTGACGGATAAAAAAGTAAGAAACACCAGACCAAGATTAATATCATAAGATTACAGATGTCAGTAGCTGGATGTTGCAGAGAAATGAAGCTGTCACATATGATAGATAATCAGAATCCCTTTTGAGTGTGCAATTGTAGCATTACCAATGATAAGCTTTCAGAAACTACACGAAGATTAATCTTTAAAGATATGTATTTACGAATATTTCCATTTATTTTCTTTTTTTAAATATAATTTAACACGTCTGAAATATTTTTTTGTTTATTTTAACATAACAGTAAAACAACATTACAGTTTTATAAATTTTACGTTTAAACATTTTTTTCATTTGTAAATTTCCTTATTTGTCATTAAACATTATGTTTGGTAACGAATTTGCCGATTTTTCAATGGAAAATATTAGTTAAGTATGCACAATAACTGCAAAACAAAAGTAATTTTATTTTTTAAAGTGCACCTAAATGCATACTGGATACATTTAAATTTTATTTTATTTTCTAAGAACAAACGAATTTTAAATTATAAAATAATTTCGTAGTAAAATAAATATATATTTGCCAATAAATCAAAGTTAAATTTCTTTTAAAAGCTAAAAATTGAGCCTAAATTTTTCTATCACTATAATATAGATTATAGACAAACCATCCAAATATTCTTTGTTTATATTCCGTACATAAATTCAATTTTTCGTTGAAAAAAGAACAAATTATATATTAAAAAGAAAAAAAAAATTATATTTACTATCCGATGTTTTTTATTGAATTAATGTATTTTTAATTGTTAATAAAACTCGACAAGTTTTTGAATTGTTCTGTATAAAACAGATGACATCAAATTATCAGAAGAGGCCTAATAGGGAGCGATTAAGGACATTCAGAATGCAACAGCCTTGGTATAGCCTATAAAACACTAGTAAGCCTTCAAGCAAAATACAGTAGAAAATAAATAATTGGACTGGTTAGGTAAGGTGATTAAATTTGAATAAACACCTTTAGAAATTGCAGATGCAAAATGGAATTAAAGTATTTTGAAAATTGTTCTTGAGAGAAAAAATATTTAAATATTTTTGTACATTAACTATGTCGTCTCAGAGTTGCTAAATATTTTTGAAAGCTGGTATTGACTACAAATCCATTATTGTTACCGGAATTTTTTCCTCATTCCAAAATAATGCATTTGAAATTTATAAAAATTTTCAAACGCATTAATGGAATAAAAAAATATCGTCTCTTTTAAACAGATTTAATTGTTTATCTAATATTTATACAGCTATGAATAGACCCACAAAAAATCCTTTTGACCCATATTTGTAACGACTACTTGTGGCTGTTAAAATCATTACTTCAGTCAAGCTTACTTCTTTTTTTTTTCTGTTATCCTTATTATGCACTAACTGGCCTAATTTTATAGTTATGGGAGACTATCAAAAAGCAGCTGAAAAAATACACTTTGGAGATATAAAAACCTTATGTAGGCTACCCTGTCAAAACTATGATAATCAAATTATATAAATAAAGTTGGTGGTTAATTTTTTCTAGGAAAACACTATTTATAAAAATGAAGATAGTGTATATTATTACTTAAAACATTCCGTGCTGAAATCAAAGTAAAAAAAATGTTTTAATTCTAAATAATGATGCTAAGTTTATTCTCTCTTCTGAGAAACTTTGTTCAATTCTAACAAAGTCTAACAATTTATATAGCAATAACGTTTTAATCTCAGATGTTTTCGAGTTATTTCTCAAGACGTCGAATTCGAAGTTCAATTGACAGTTCATTAAATTATTCTTAGTAAAAAAAAATGTAGTGTTCTCAAATATTATTAGATTTTCGATTTATCAACCATATCTGTTATTTGATCTCAAATACTCTCATCACTTATTGCACAGCTTAGATTTACCAAACATTCTTCATACGTCATTTCAACGTACTTCGTTTGAAAAGAAATCTTAATTATCGAAGTAATCCATAAAACATAGAATATGTAATAATTTAATTATTAATATCAATTGTATATTTAAATGCAAATCTGCATTTTCTAATGTGAAAAAATTTCCATTATTAAAAATTCAACTTTCTTCGATTACAGAAATACTCTTCATCCTCTTTTCAAAACTTCAGTTTTTCAATTAAATTTTTTGGTAATGGAAATATTAAAATTATGTAACTTTTATTCCGTTATTATTTTGTAAATTTGTTCACTTCTCTTGTGTCATTTTATTTCCGTTCCCTCAAATATGGGTTTTACGTATAATAAATAATAATAATATTTGATTAAAAATTACAGAATAATCTAGAGAATAGATAAATTAACTCGTTACTGAAATTATTTCAACATATATAATACAGAAATTCGAATATTTCCTAAATATTCGAAAGCTATAAAAATTATAATATTTGCAACGAATAATAAAAAAATTCGTTTCGATAATTATTTAAAAATTATTTTTTTAAGTTGATTTATTTAAAAATAAGAATTGATTAGACTTTTAAATATTCGTCGAATAAATTTAGTTTCAGTAGTAGTCAAGTTATTTGTTAAGAGGATAACGTTCTCATCTAAAATGTTTTTGAACTTTTTTAATCATTAAATTCGAGGTTCAACCACCGGCTCGTTAAAATATTTTTTAGTAGTGATTAAGCATCGATATACCCAACAAAAAATTATTTGTCTTATTTTTTAAACTACTTTATAAACTATGTAAACCTACTAAATCATTTTCTTACAGAGAATTATTACATTTTTTTAAACCATTATTTTTGTATTTTATGTTTTGTTATATTTTATTTTAGTAGAGTAGCCTTTTAAGAATTTTTATAAGATAATTTTCATTGTTTAACAAATTATATATATATTTATATTTAATTTTTTAAATGCAAAATTTTTCTTAATTTAACACTTATGGAACTATTATATTCTCTTTAGTTTTTTATTCATTCCTCCCAGCTGTTTTTTCTCTATTTATATTTTTTAGAAATAATTCATTTACTTGCTATTTTTCAACGAAATTATTCTTTATAAAAACTTAAATCATCCGTTTAGATACAGGTTATCAACCTATCCAAAGTAGTCACCGAAAAAATGAAAAATGGTAACATAAATTTAGATTATGGTTATCGTAATTCAATTTTGAACATTTCTGATATTTAAGTTTTTCAGACATTTATTGCAATAGAAAAGTTTTCATATTGATGCTATCATCGTTATTAAATAGAACATATTTTAAAATACTGTGATTATCCCTAGCATTGTTCATAGATTTTTTTCAATTGCTTTACTATTTTTTTACTATTTGTTAACAAAAGTTTCTTATAGTTGAACTTTGTCATTTAACTGCTATAATATAGTCGACAATTCAATGAAACAATAATAAATTATTACGAACAACAATGATAAATCCATTATAAACCGATTTCAGTTTACTTTTTCCTCAAAACAACTACAATAGAGGATTATGAGATAATCCTTACATATATTTTCTATCCATTAACGTAACGACTAAGCAAATTTCTTTGGAATATATAAAAGGAATATTTGCAACGAAATTATTAAAATAACTTTTAAAAACTTTTAAATTATAGAATATTTAAAATCAAGAAAGCTTTGAAGGAAAAATAAAAAATATAGAAAGAAAAATATAATTTTGATAGCCATTTTTATAGTGGGATTTAAATAATAGAGACAAATCATTCAAAACAAGAAAATTAGATAGATCAATTATTAGTAAATATTATTTATAGTCATTTAAAGCAAATTTCAGAATGGATCAATATTATTTAAAACATTTTTTTTATAATGTTTCATAAATATCTTCTGTGCATTCATAAAATAAATTATTTAAATGGTTAAATATAAAATAACAGGATTAAATAAATAATCTTAGTATCCACCATTATAAACTGACTTTAATCGAGTTAGAGCCAGTTATTACTTTATTAAAGAAAAAGAATAGACATTAATCTGTATTTTTAAATAATAAAAAATGAAAAATAAAATAGTGAAAATCCAATTCAAGATTCTAACCAAAGAAAAGTTTATTTAACTTTACAACAAAAAAGAAAAACACGATTTGAACAATAATTATGCATTGTGGAAAAGCTATAGTTGTTGTTGAAAATATAGTTCGCATTAAATTTATCGGTGAGATCAACCTTAGGGCATATCTGTGCGGAACTGCGCTGACTTTGACTGATGACGCCGTACATTATCATCCAATGGCTTCACCAAGTTATATTTAACTAACCAGCCCACCTAGACCTTCCTAGTAGAAATAGGTCGCTCAGCTAGGTGAGTGGCCACAATCTGGGTATCGTTATAGAGGGACGGTTTGGGTAAACTGCCGAGAATTGTGTGAGGAGTGGAAAATAACTGCACTCGGTAGCACATCTGTCCGTCAAGAATATCTAAGAAAATTATTCTTGCGCATATATTTAAAATTTTACTCATCTTACTTTTTATAAATCTATCGAAAAAAATTCAATACTAAAAATATATTTAAAATAATCGAATGAAAGGTCGTCGGTCAAAACATTGAATAGCATTGCGTAACGATGTAATAACAAAGACCAGTTTTGATTTGGGCCACTTAAATTAAACTTATTTCTATCGTATATACATATCTAAGATTGTAATGTGCTTATGAAGTTTACAAAATACGTTTTTATAGTGGTCAATGATATTTAGAGGGCTGAAGACCTTTGTTCTTGATTCAAATTACTATATATAAGAAATAAAACTGTTTTCTTTGTTTCATTAAACAATTATTTCTTGCATATTCTATGAATTTATGATTTAATTCATTAATAAAAGCTGTATAGAATATATTGTTTATGACTTCTGTAAATAAAATGTTATGCGAAATTTGTAATCATAATATATATACTGGAGTTGTATTCCCAGATACTGTAGTTTCGATAAAGATTTTTCAAACAAAGGATTTACTGCATTTTAAAATTTCAGCTCACGTGTTTTTTACAAGGACAAACTTTACAATAATAGCTTCGAGTTACTTTTTTTTATTTTTATTAGTAAATAGGACGTATATGGGAATACCCTTCATTGTTGTCGACTTAAATCCTTTTAGGCAAGTGACAATTGATTTCGGTTGTTCCACTTGTTTGCATCACGTAAATGGAACTAGACTTTTCTTTTGTTATCTCGGAACAAAACTATCAGTTTGGTAACAAGTTTACATTCACGATTATGAGAGTAATTAAGCAGATAAAATGTAACAAACGAAGATTTTTATCAACTGACTTAATATCTGTAAAAGTCTTCTTTAAGACGAACTACTCTTGTGTGCTAATTCAGCGAAATTCAATAGTATAAGTTATTAAGCGTAAGTAAAGCTTATAATAAATAATAATTTAAAAAAAATAAAGATTGTTACGTGAATTTATGTGTGTAAAGCAAACTATACAAATCATTAATATTTACTTATTAAGCACTGTTTAATTTAAAAATTTTTAAAATAAATATAATAAAACGTAATAAATATCGTTTGCTTTTTTTTTTTATCGCATTGGAAAAGTTTTAATTATATTTACACGAATCAGACTTTAGATAAAAATCTTAATAAAATATTATTTTTCGTGATACAGTTCCATTAAATTTCTCTCAAAACTCTGGTTAGTATCCTTGGAAGGAGATGAGAATTTTAAGAAGTAAAATTATTAGCAATATAATTCAAGATTTTTTATTCCAATAAATAAACAAATAATAGAATCAAGGACTATAGCGCATCAAAATATAAATATCTGAAGAGAATTTGCAATGTGGCTCCATCTTTCGACGATTGGCAATATTATCATTTCCGTTTGACTAAAAATAGAGCTAGTTGCTCACGGCTTGCTTACTATGTGGGTTACACAGTGGTCTAGTTAGCTGTGTGATACGCTAGGTAGATGGTCAAGGACCCCATGATGGTCACGTAGATGTTACTGGGATGGAAGTTTTAGGGAAGATTTTTCCTGTTTATGCAAAGCTCGTAAAGGCTATCGAACTTTAGTCAAACGGGAAACTACTGTAAGTTCCTCGTACGTAATGAATATAAGTTAGACTATAACAAACACAAACATACACACATATATATAAACACGATCCATACACATATATTAAAATAATTATAGAATATTCACACGTTAATATTACTAACCATCAAAGTTTTTAATTAAAATATTACAGGAATATCTTTAAGTTTGAAAAAATTGCTGCAAATGCTATTTGATGATGATAAATCCGATATACGCTATACTGGTGTATTATTACGTTGATTATTGTTTAATCTAGTTGCATTGCTGTTAACCTTTCTATAAAAATAACCATTTGAAAGTAAAATATGTTTAACTTTCTTCACTTTCTATGTTTGGGGTCGTTGTTATATCGTATAATCTGTACCCTCATTTCTAATAAAAATAAACGTCTGACCCGAATCTAGTTACCGAAGTTCATGAGGTTAGAATCCAAGGGTGTCGAGTTCAATCTATTTCGGCCCAACTTAGATAGAAACTGATAGGTCGTCGGCCTTGCTACTATCTACAGTAAGAGGTAATTCTTCAGGTTCTTCAAACCTGTAACAACGCACACACAGGTGCTTCTTTATATGAATATTTAAGTGGGATCTAAATTAGGTTTCTAATTTGGTTCTATAATTAACGTTGCTCTATCATTACCGAATAATTTAAATTTCTTTCGCGATAACAAAATTATGCTAAGTGCGAAGTGTAAAAATATGTTTTTATTCGCATTTTTTAACGAAATTAATTAAGATTTATTAATATTTCTTATGATTTATGAAAGATTCAACATGCGAAAATACTTCGCTATATATATAACTGTATTATCGGTTGAAAAATTTTCTGTTCATGTCTGTTGAGTTTTTGGTAGATAAAATAAGTTCAAGAGAAATTTAAGACTGTTTAGATACTGTTAAGATGTAATTTAGGCTAAAGTCAACTAAATTATCCAACCATAAAGTTCACGTTGTGCCCAAGTAGAGCAAATATCGCCGAAAATAGAACAATACTGGTCTTTTAAGTTTCTGAATGGCGGTCACTCCCCTCTACGTGATGACGATTTAAATCTGTTGGATTTGTATTGTTATAAGCGCGTCTTTAATTATTTTTATGTAATAAAATTTTAACAGAAAAATTCTTAAAATTTCTCACATATTTATTCAGCCTATATTTTACATGTATCACATTTATTTAATTGATTCTATTCTGTGTTTATTGGATGCGAAAAATTTTTACGATTATTACTTTTTTTTTTTTCTTAAACTTCACAAGTGCAACAAGTTGCATATTTTACTTTTTTCTGGTTTTTATCTTCAATAAAGACCACCAGTAACAAGTTTAATAATTAAAATAATAAATATTTTATTAATACAGTATTTTTTATGCGATTTTTGAGATTTAAAGTTTAATTCGAAATTAAATTTTAAAACGGTTTTAATAATTTTATTATTTTTATGAAAATAATTAGAAGATTGGAAATTAAATTATTAATTTTAATTGGATAATAAGACAAAAATTTTGAATTACAAATATCGTTTAAAATTTTAATTATAAATTATTTTTATCTTATAATTTGCATTTAATTATATATTATGGTCGATAATTTCACATCTTTTTATCATGATTAATTGTTGTTTAATAATACATAAATCGATATATATATAATGACGAATTATATGGAAATTAAAATTTATGATTTTTTTAAAGACTTAAAATAATTTAAAATGTTTTATTTTATATTCACTGATTTGACTTTCAAAAAGTAAATATATTATGGAAAATTTCATTAATTTGATGTAAGGATACATAAGGAATACATGTTTTTATTTATGTATAGATTCTTAAAATTCTTCAAAGAAGCGTTAAAGTTTGAAAGATCGTGTCTAAATATTAGAGACACTTTATAATTTTAAAAAGAGAAAATGTAAATGTGATATTAAGTCTAAATTAATAGAAGATATTGAACTTTCAATCCAGACTAATGTTTATGATCCACGAATATTTTTGACCCAAATATTTGATTCAAAGAGAGAATCGATGTTAAAAGACGCATAGCTCTAGCAAAATATTTGAACTTCTTCCTTGTTTTGATCAATGACACGAAATAAATTGAAGTAAAAAGTCTTTTAGATCTACACCCTCTTACTATTTTAAAATTGGAAAGAAATTGTTTCAGTAAATTTATATTGTATTCAGATTTGTTTCGTAATTAAGTATAAATAGAATATAAAATTAAAAAAAAAAAAAAATTGAGAAACAAACTCAGATTCTGAAATTTTTTTCTGTGCCTATTCCAAATTTCTAAAAAGTAATTATAAAATACGTAATAGGTTTATTAAAATAATGAAAAGTGTTTACATAATTTCCACTATTTTTGTTCTGAAAGAATTTTATTTCTTCCTATTTAAAGACGGTAATAACAATATCTCAGCTGGACACACGCATTTAAATAGACAATAGGTATGAATAATAAAAGAATCCTGACATCTTAGCAGGTGTCTTTATATAATTTTAATCGTAGATTATTGTTCAGAAGAGAAAATAAAAAAAGAAAAAAAATTATAATTTAGAATTCATATGAAACATTTTCTTAATTAATTTTTTTTTTTATACAGTCAATGTTCTATTATTTTATAATTTATATAAAGTATACTCTTTTTTTATTTTTGCACAAAATTCTAATAAATTTAAGGATTTAAAAATAAAAGAATTAAATTTATGGTTCATTGTTTTAGAAATCATACATCCTATATATAAATATTCGCTTATAGGCCCTACCGTATCGTTAATGCAAAAGACATATCCTATAAAAAAAAAATTGAGATAATGTTTTATAATAAAAAATAACTATTGAACAAGAGATAAAAATAAAACTTCATTAAACATAACATTATTTTAACTACTTAATTATAAATTATAAACTTAATTTTTCTTTCATTGGGGGAAAGGAAAAATTAATGAGAATTTACAGGTAAACATTATTGACGTCATTTTATATACGAAAATGATCAAAATATCTCAATTGATAAATTGTTTTTACCAAGAAAATGCAATTTATTAATTTATTTATATTTAGATTCATAATTAATGCTATAATAAATAATTTCACTATCCTTTTCACTAAATCTTAAAGCAATATTATTAAAATAATGATAATATATGTATTTTTTAATATAAAAGTCGAATTTTATTTGTAGGTAATGATATATTAATCAATGTAAAAGGAGGGATAGAAAAGACAGATTAATTTCTTATGCAAATTTTCTATTATTTCTTTTACAAACGAATGATTGCTACTTTAAATCCTTACCAATTATATATATATATATTTAAAGTAAAACCTGATGCTTATCATTTACAAAAACATGGAAATATAAAACTATATGCAGAAAATCACCTTCGTTTTCTTTTTTATCGGTTTTCCTGAATAAAAACGATAAAAATGATTTACAAAAGGATTTTCTTAATTTATTTGAAATTATTAACATATATATCTGGTAAAATTTTTTTTATATTTATCGTATTTACTCGATAAATCAAACAAATGTTTTTCGTGTCTAAAATAATTTCATGCTTTTAGTATAGATTTAATAAAACGATTGGGAAGGTTGCAAGGTTGCAATTTGCATATATCTATTGGTTATTTGTTCTGTTTTTTTCATACTCGTACTAATTTTTTAACATTAATTTTGATGTTTATTAGCTTAATTTACATTTTTTCCCCTTTGAGATCTTATATTGATATTCTACAATGTTGTTTTATCGTGTAAAAAACACCATTGATAATTCGATGTTTAATTATTCAATTTATTTTGAATCGAATTCAAGTTTATTTTTTAAAGGAAAAATAATATTATTTTAGATATAATTTTATAAAATGCAATAAATATTAAATGATTTTTTCGAGCGTAAAGAATATTTGGATTTCCGTAATTACATTCAAGAAATAGAAAAACTTCCCTATTGAACAAAAGTAATTAATAATAATAATAATAATAATAATTAAAATAACAAAACAATTTCTTTAAAATTTCATTAAATTTTATAAAATTTGATTTAAGATAGAAAATATTTATTTCTAATTGATCAAAATTTACTGAAAATTTTTCTACATATACGATATAAAGCATAGTTCGTGCCAAGATTAACTGAATGCTATATCTTAGCAATATGCAAATAAAGAAAGTGAATAACCTAATACAGTATTTACGATGTTTTTACAACAAAATTTTCCTGTATAGCCTATTACTTGCTATCATTTTAGTTTTATACTGTATATACGATTAAGTCTCCGCTATTTCATTAAAATCATACGAATATAATTTTCAATAACTAAATAAAATATTAATTTTATCTACTTCAAAAATCTTTACAAAGCAGGGAAATTGAGATTTTTGTTTTAGTGCCATAAATTTATTTATTTTTAGTTTACTCAAAAAATAGAGCTTATAAGATTACAAGGTTGTATTAGTTCCTTCAATAATAAATATAGAATTAATTGATAGTTTTTTGTGTAATTTTGTAAGAATATGTTGGATTAAAAATGGCTTGCATATTGTATTTTTAACTCATTAACTTCAACTTTTAGAAAGAAGCTTGAATATATTCTATACGAGTGTTTCAACACTCTTTTGGCGTATATTCAAGGTTTTGATATAATTTTTAATAACTTTTGAAATAATCGATGAACATTTATGAAATTTAACAAGATCATACTTTTAAAAATGATCTTAACGCGAAATCTTTTAACTTTCATTTTCGATGCAAGTTTCAAAAGATTTCACGTTATTTAAAAATGCCGATATTCAAACTTCTAAGAATAGCTTTTTGAGCTACTTGATTGAGTTTTATGCAATTTAATAGAAAGTTATACCATTGAAGATGATTTTTATGAGATATTGTTTTAAATTCATATCTTTAATCATTCCGACATATCGGAAGACCTTATATAGGCTACATAATAAGACGATTAGTTCTTTCTAGAACTTTTCGTAATAATATAGAAGGTAAAAGGATTTATTTTTTCAATATTGATTAAATGTTGAGAATAAATAAGCAGAAAACACAAGAAAATTTTTAAATTTTTATAATTTTTAAATTATGTGATACCTAAACTGAAGCATACTAATTCAGTTTATTTATAGCATTTCTAATTTAGTTTACGTTTAACAATAATTAATTTTATATTTAAACTAATGATTTATATCAAAATTATTTCGTTTTAGTTTTTATTTATTTAAAATAATGCTTTTTTCGCAGCAAGCGAGCATGCAAGATTAACTTGATGCTAAATATTTAATTATTGTCTCTACTTGCTATTTAATGAAAGTATTTTTTATAAGCTATTCCCTTTAAAATAGTTGTCTTGCTAATCCAACAATGCGGATTAAAATATTTTATGTTAGAAGCACTTGCCACAACGAGAAAGATCTGACGAGATAAGAATAAAATACGAACACGCATCACTTTATAGACCAATAGACGTTAAAAATACTATTCATTGATGTGCTTAAAATAATCCTTCATACGTTTATTTCAAAAAAGTACTGAAGCTGACTGATTTTCAATGATTCCATATTGAATCATTGAAAATGTAAGGAAATTCATATCGTCTAATTCGTGAAATGTGCATCAAATTAATAAAAATTTTAGTTATTTTATCTACTTTAGTAATTTTCTATGGCGTTTCACAATTATTTCTATAATATATTTTATAAGTTGTGAAAATTTTTAATTATTTTTTAGATTATATATCTATACTGTTATAAATACTGTATAATCTACTTCTACAATACATCGTAGATCACAAAGAAATTTTTCAAACAAGAATTGCTACTACTTTTTACAAAATAAATAGCATATCAGATTTTGAAGAAACTTTAAAGAAAATGTGTTTTTTCCACATAAGACATCATTAAATCGAAGAAAATCAATTGGAGTTTCTAATGTTTTAAAGTAAATTCTGTTGTTATGAATAAAAACCAAAATATTACGAATGTCGAGGAGAAATAAAAAAAGGATAGAGAGAGTTAGTAGGAGATCATAAGAAATTTTATTAATGTTAAAAATGACGTGCAATGACTTTATGCTGACATGAGTCATGCTCCATTTATGAAAGCGCGGACAGTTTGTGCTAGGAGGTCGAATCGAAAATGAAAAGTTGACCCATGCAAAAATTAATTAAAAAGTTCATTTGGATTTGTTTTATTTTAACTTTTCACTTTTCAAAATTCCAAATAAAAAGTATTTTATTTTTATAACGAATTAAAATTTCATTTGTTATTTATGAGTAGCTACTTAGGATTATTGAATCACAAAACGATCTTGATACTTCAAAAAATTTTTATAATATTTTTAAGTATTTTTTTAATGCATATTCTATTTATCAATCCCATAATACATTAATTTTACTTATTGAAATATTTTCAGATTAATTAGTAAATTAATTAATTAAATTTAAATTTTATATCAATATTCTTTATATTCTTCGATGTAACTATAGTATATTGTATCATCATGAGTGTATTCGGACAATTTTTATTTCAATGATTAAATACATAAGGTTAAGTTATAATATTCATTCTATGCCGTATAATTTTATCGAATAACAATATACAATTTTTATTTCCGATCTCTTAAAATTTATTTTGAAATTAAGTGGGATTTATAACGATTTGAAACGAAAAAAATTCAAGATAAATATAGCTCTTTATCAATTTGGATAAAATTAATATCCAAAAAAATTAAATAATCATTAAATTAAATAATTATTAAATCAGATCATTAGATAATCATTTTTATATATTTATTATATATTTTTCGAATGAAAGAAATAATTCTTAATAAAAATAAAATATCGGCAATTACTTAAGTTACCGTTAAATCTAGCGCGAAATAATTAAAGATTAGAAAGCATATATATTCAAGTGGTCAATTTTAGATTAGAATCTACCAAATTTTAATATGATAGGGTTATTAAATGATAATTTAAATGCATTTATCTGTAATTTACATCATGATTGATGTATTTGTTTTTACAGCTCTTTTACAGATCATCGCATCGCATCTTTCTTTACCAATGAACATAGTTTTTGTAATTATTCTATTTCAAAAAAATATAAAAAACCTAAATGATATTCTACAGCCACCGATATCATCTCTTAATGTCATTGGACTTTGTTTCCTAAAATAAAAGTTCGCGAAGCATTAATGCATTACTTTTTTCGATGATTTTTGCAATAAATTTATCTGAAAAAAAATACTTATTGGCTTACTAAAAATTATGTTAAATACAGTATTTAGATTACTGAAAGGTTAATAAATGACGAGAAGTTTAAAAAGTTCCCTTTGAATTTGTGAATATTGTTTAAAATTTTCACTGTTAACAGGAAAAAGATAACAAAATCAGCATAAGTTTATAATGCTATAAAGTCGAAAATTATGTATTTTATTCATGTGTACTTTATGTTAACTTATTCATGATAGACAATATTTAAAATTCAGTGAAAAATGTTTTAAGATGGAGTTTATGTCTTTTAGATGTTTTAAGATGGAGTTTATGTCTAAAAGACATAAACTCCATCTTAAAACATTTTTCACTGAATTTAACCTGAGATTGCTAACTGATAAAAAATTATTTTAATAGGTAATAAAATAAATTAATTTATTCTTTGCTTTTTAAGTGAAAATCTGTTTAAAACATGAAAACAATGAATAAATTCTCAATATTAATTTAGTTACTCATTTTATAGATGTTTTTATATAAAAAAATAAGAAATCATAGATTTATAGACATGTTAAATTTTTATTTAACAGGTCAGGTTACTTTTATTATTCCAATTTTCGATAAAAAAACATTTAATTACCGAAATAGGCTTTAATTATAATGTAAAGATATCCCATAAGATAATCAATTAAATTCTGGAATGAGCTGAAATCTTTTATGACCTCCAAACTGCAGCGATCTTTATCTTAGTTTAAAAAAATAGTGTGGTTAGATTTTGATCTAGTATTTTAATGCCTTTCATGATAAGATTTTTTTTAAACTTTATTTAAATTTTAGACCAGAGCTGGTATAGAGCTAAAGAATTGCATCTTTGACGAGGAGTGTCCAACACGAGTTCTTCGATAATTTATGTTTGTATTTATAAGATTTCTGTACACGTTAGCGTGTGTTAACATTTATCGCAATTGCATTGGAGAGAAATATATGCTAAACACGCCTCATTGCTGAAATCACCAATAAAAATTTACATCCGTAAATTTATCGATAATTTATACATTCAGCATAATAATTTTTCAAAAAAGTTAACATTTTCTGTTTAATTTTTATCATATATTTATATATATGAATACTTATTAAAAATGGATTTTATTTGAATTAAAATCTATATATATACATATATATTGTATAACTTTTTTATTATATTTGCCATGACCTATTTTATGTAGAGCTATATATTACAACGAAAATTTGTTATTAAACACTGTATTTATTACTTAAAGCATAAATGTGAAAACTCTTATGAAGAAATCATCTAAAAAAATAAATAAATGATAAGCAATGATCATTACGAACTCTATTAAGAAAACGTTACACGTAGTTGAATGATCATCACTATATAATTAGTGAAATATAAAGTAATCATAAAATAAAAAATAACCACAAAATTTATATTTACAAACCACTATTAGTATTTTTATAATCATACTGTTATTATCGTTATTATTAAACTATCTTTATATACGCTAAATTTTTGATGTCTTTTTGATGAAAACAAATGAATGACTTTTTTGATATGGTGGAAGTAGTAGCAGCATTAATAATCAGTGATTATCATTGTACCTGTTCTGAGAACTACTAACTGTGGTAGCAAGTTCAAAAACCGTGACTGTTATGCTATTAATCTAAGTCTTTGCACAATGACAAGTCATTTCAATCATTGCGAGAAGTTTGAATTTAAATCTATAGCAATTCATGTCGAATAAATTTTATTTCATTAATTTTAATTAAGGAGTGTTAATTAAATGACGATTTGTTTATCTGTTATAATTATTTTAAATAAAAAATATATCTTAAAAATGCAATAATTATGATGTATAAATTTATCAAAATTTTTGCACGCTTCAGATTAACTGTACAAAATTTTTACATGTTTAAATTGCAGAGTGTTAAAAGTTAATAAAAATATTTAAATAGATAATTTATCACATAAAAAAATTGATTATCGAATAATCTCTTCGTGGTCATTTATAATTTTCTTGCCTTCTAATGCGATAAAAATCTTTTTGGTAAGCCTGTTAAAGTTGAATGCTGTTTCAGTGTAACTCTTCTCCCTTTATTGTACTTAAAATTTTTATTGGTTTAGTTTCAGTGTTATGAGGTTATTGTTTTACGACGTTAAATTAACGATCCATTGAAACCTCGAACCTCTTCGTTCTTGATAATCACGGTAAGTAAGTCATCATGAACATCTAATGTATTCTAAGGTAAATGAACCAGTTCATGAAAACAAATCGATTTTTAACTATTCGACAGTTCGAAAAATACAATAAAAATATATTAGTTTTACTATAACCACATTAAAATGTCCGCACTTATTTTATAATTAATGATTTTATCATCATTATCATCGTCAATTTTGATTATTTATGTAACAATTTTAGGAGAATTATATATAAACTTAGCATCTTACCTTTAAGTGCTATCTGTTAGGAGATTGAAAAATTAGTTGTATATCATCGAAAAAAAGACATAAATAACTGTTAATAACTATATAATGATAACATAAATATTTAATTGGTGTTTAACTAATCTTAAGCCTCTTTAATGCCATCATTACTTAATATTTTCTTTAAATATTTAAAATGTAAGAAATAATCCAAAAAATACAGAACAGGAAAGTTAAAAATCATAAACATGAAACAACTATTTTGCATTTATAAGATAAAGCAACCGTTTAGAAAAAAACTATAAAGGTTCAATGCTCCGTGTAATAACAACGAAAATATAAAAAAAAAACAAATAATATATAATTTTAAATTATTATAAATCATCGTATAAATTGTATTGCGTGTTTAATTTTAATTGAATATAAATTTATATTTTAATTTAAAATTCATCTATAATTGTGAATGAGAGCTGTTAAATTTTTGTTTGATCATTCTAATGATAATTTTAATTCATTTAAATGATAAACCTCTTCGTCGTGAATACGAATTTAGATGCAAGAATAAAAACTTGAACATTTTATAGAAGATATATGATATATGTATCTTTTTCAAACACGAAAAATAATACCCTAATCAAAGGATATTAACTGGTTTCAGTGTCATTATTGAATCTTTTATCATCATTAATAACATATAACATTATTTATAAAATCTAAAATTAATAATTTTACATATAAACTATAATCGATTAGAATTAAAATTAAAAATTGTATTTATTTTATTATGATTATCATTAGCTTTGCTACTTTTGAATTCAACAATATAAATTTCGTAAAAATGAATTTTTCAAAATAATAATATAATATTTTAAAATTATTATTATTTTTCGTATAAGTAAATCTGGATATTTTATAATTAACATTAAAACAGTATAAAAGTTTGTTTTTCAGATAATTATGATCATATTATTGTTATAAAACCAGATATTTAATGTAATTAAAAATATTAAAAATTTATTAATTAATAATTCCTAATCATTTGATTATGAATTTTAGATTACGTTTTAAATTATAATTTTTAAAGTAAATCTTATTGCGAACTAGAATTTAGAAGAATAAGTTAAACTTGAAAAAACTAATATAATTGAAAAAAAATTTTAATTATTCTGAATGTTGATGATATAAAATGATACTGCATAATCTTCCTCTTTTTTTTCGAAAATTACAATTATAATTAATCGCAAAAATTTTCCTGTTGCGCTATCTATAAGTTTTTATTCATGCGATTATTTTAAGTTTATAAAGAGATATAATAAAAATTTTGTCTAGTTGAATTTTTCTCTCATATGCAAATTATTAATAGAATTAAAATTTTTGATAAAAGATATCATTCAGATATAGAAATTAGGCGAATATAAAATTTCAATATTAGAGTAAAATTTTAATAAATTAATTTAATTTTTGTAAAACTGGGTAAACGTAATAAATGTGGTTAGTCAGGTTTCATTATTTTAATTTTCATTAAATGGAAATTATATATAATGGTAAATCTACTCAATGATATAATCTAATTTTTCTTTTTAACTAAATTGCAAATAATTGTATTTCTCGAAAAATTTATAAGGAATAATGCGATACTTACACTCGTTAGGGATTACATTATGTATGAAAATAATGGTTTTATCCTTTCTTAGTAAAACATTGAACATTTTTGAAAGTTTTATAAATCGCAATATTCAAGGATAATAGGTTTGGGAATTCATAGAAAAACATTCATAAATGATTATCGAAAGAAAAAAAAATTCAATCCAAAACGATTGAGCATGAAAACTAATATTTATCCTTAAATTTCATAAGTTACATCATTCGCATTTCCTATAACTTAAAATAATGTGATAAAATTATTTTAAACAATAGAACCGTTAAATATCTTGCCTTTTTAAAATAAAATACAATAATTATATTAGAAGCAATAAAACGAAGCATTAAAGCTCAAATCAAATTGCTACATTATATATCCATAATGATGATAGATGTTTTTTATAATTCGTTTATAGTAAGAATAAACTGTATTTGTAGATAATGTCCAATTCTTTATATAAAACATAATTTCACTAGCGATTTAATATTTCATTGAAGGGGATTTTTATTATACTTTTTTATATTCTTAGAGACAAATAATATTTATGATTGTGAATGTTAAAGTATTTAGAATGAGATTATAATCATTAAAAAAAAAAACAAAGATAATGAAAATAAATATAATTCGATTTTCAAACTACTAAATTTCTATATAATAGATGTAAAATACTATGTTTAATTAATAAAGATGTTTAAAAATATTATATTTTTGGAATTATTTTATAAATTTGACAATACAGTAGAAATTTGTATTACCAATATTTACCAGTCGCAGACGATTTTCTCCTTCAGTGGATATGAAGTGGCAGGTGTATATTTAAAGTCTATCTTTCTCTATTTTGACTAACCTATACTTAGATGACATTTTAAATCCCGTCTTTTTTATTCTTTGTTGTCGCCTCAAGATAAGATGTACAAACGAAGGGCCGTTGTCCCGAATTCTTTAATGAAGGTTTAGCCTAGAACTTCTGCCGTAACTGACCCATTTCGGACAAGTAAAAAATAAATAAATAAAAAAATGCGTTGGTCAGTTAGATGTAAATTCTCTTATAAAATTCCATAGTATGCTTCCAGCATAAAAAGTAAAGTTTGATATGACTCGCAGTTTTTATTCTTCAATAAATTATTTTGAGTGGTGATAAATTTTTAATATTTTCAATGACAAAGTCATATGTCAAAACAACTTCTCCAGATTAATAGGATTTTCATATTTATGCATATGTTTAATTACAATTTAAAATGATTCTCTTATTTTTATAAAGAAAATTCATCTTTCGATCACGACTATGATATATTTACATACAAAAGTACTTCCACGTAAACGGCTCATCAATCTTAACCAAGGATTATCACCATGACAAGAAATACATCTCTAGAAGTCATCTACCAATATATGCACCTATATTATTATTCTTAGAATGTCCTCCTCTCTGTTTCTTTGAGAATATTTTTTATTTAGAATGCTTTAAACATCTCCCTAGTTGCTTTTATTTTATACTTACAAAATATTTTATGTATTCATACAAATTGATTTATGTTAAATGAAATTATATCGAATTTTTCTATCGAACCCAAAATTGTTAGAATTTATTATCCAAAAAGGTTTTTTAAAAAAACGATATTTTTTCCTTTATATTATATGTTATCGATGGAATGCGGACAACTCACACCTCGACGAAAACTCTACCGATGATAATATAGGTAGACGAGGAAAAAAATATGCACTTGTCGGAGAAGAAATTGGACCGCATAAAATTGAGATAAAATCAACTAAGGGGAAAGAACCCTTGGAGAAGTACATGAGTAAACAATATAAGCTATTGTGTAAGGTTATTGTATTTATGGCAACAATCATCTGTTTGTAAAGTTTCTTACAAGTTTATGACAATATTTCCGAACTGACATGCATAATAAAATTTGCAGAAGAAAAAATGGTTTGATGAACTATAAGATCATCAAACTTTTTTAATGATTATATATCTTATATCATCAAAATTTTTTATGATAAATTCTTTAAGTTTAACTGATAAATTCTATAAATTAAACTTTTTATTAAATTTATAGAATTTATAAAAAACTTTAATGATTTTAACGAGCTATTCTTATTTTTCTGATTATTGTCTAGCTAGGAATGTTGAATGATTAAATTATATCATCTTAAGAGACAGATGATAATATGAATTAAATTATATAATTCATAAAATTTAAGAATTCGAAAGAAGCTGCATTGTATCTTTCATTATTTACAGATGAATAGATTTTTAAAAATATTTATAAGTTTTTAAGGATACGATATAATGAAGTTTGAGTGATATAATTTAGAAGTTCAAATATCAGCAATTATACTAATTTACGCTAAGAATTACTTCAAAAATATTAAAAAGAACTTACGATCTTATTGAAATACAATATTTTATTTAGAATAATCTATTTGTAAAGTTGGGTTCTTAGCTTAAAAACACTTTTCATAACTATCAAAAATATATATTGCAAACTACTTCAAAGTAACTCTGTATGGTCAGTTGCCTGCCTTACAGTACATCAAAGGCCCTTGACCCATAAAATTACAGTTATGTACTCCAGTAAAAATTTATTTTAAGAGTGCATTGTTATATAACTGATAACCATCGCAACATTTTGATATTTTCATAATATAAATAATATGAGGGGTTACGACAAATAGATTTTTCGATCGAAGGGTCAAAATTGTTTCGATCATTAAATCTATTCAATAGAAATATTTCATTCTTATTACAACTGAATTGAATATTATAATTGTTAAACATGAAGCACGACGTCAATATAGCATAAATAAAATACAAATCGCTTGTTCTCGATTCATTGAAACA
The DNA here is from genome assembly GCA_011317285.2 of Androctonus mauritanicus. Lineage (NCBI taxonomy): Eukaryota > Metazoa > Arthropoda > Arachnida > Scorpiones > Buthidae > Androctonus > Androctonus mauritanicus. The sequence goes on along the minus strand of WUQG02135229.1, from coordinate 939 downwards.
AGATCTTAGTTTCAAATTCATCAGTCATTGTTAAAAGATCTATTATAATTATGTCTGTTTATTGTATCAAATATCAGCAACATATTAAATTAGATTCACACTGATAAAATAAACCAATTTTTCAACTTTGAGGAACATTTTTCCTAAGTTTACCGCGTGCAAAGATAACATCTTGACACCCGCAATGAAGAATATTCTTATAAGTGCACATCAAATACCGGTAGACGGATAATTTATTAATTTTCAGACATCCGCTATAATTATCGGTTACAATACTTGTCTCATAATTTATTCTGTTAACATACCAAACAAGTTTACCAAAAACTTCAACAATTTTTTAACTATAAATCTATATGCTTACTATTTTCGAAATTTAAAATTATTTTTAAAGCTAATCGTTGCATCAGAAAGATTTTATCTAGAATAACAATATATATATATATATAATTTTGCACTAAAAAATGCAGATGATGTTAAATCTAAAAATCTGTTTATCTTCGAATAATTTTGAAACTATAAATTATGTAGAAAATTAAAAAAAAATCTATCTATCCAGAATACTAATTTAAACTTGTTGAAACCGATCTAAATACAGAATGTAATTTTTTTTAACCTAGAAATCATACAATAGGTTATCCATTGGATATTTGAAAAACAGAAAAAAATTTTTCTGAAGCCCATTGGCTAATTTTTATTTGTAATTCATGAATATTTAATAAGAATATTGGAAATAAGCCAATGAAATCACATCGTTAAAAAGTATTATTTTTAATGTCCTTGCGATTGTCTGTCGGATATTTTTAAATAATAGATATGTAAATTTTAATAACCTTTTATAAGCGTAGAAGGTCTATCTAAAAAAATTGGAACTATGGTTGGCAAATCAATTGAATGAATAATAAATAAAACTAATCTTGTACATTTACAATTTTAATTACA
>WUQG02135118.1:0-24293 GCA_011317285.2 Androctonus mauritanicus | reverse complement strand
ATTAATAACATTACTTCAAAAATGATTGTATAATTTTTGATGAAAATTCCAACACTCACTGGGAATTTTTCGATTTCAAATGCGAGTAATTGATAATCTGATAACGGCCATCTTTTATATTTTTGGCGGGCTTATAGGAGATTATTATAAACTAATTTCGGTCGCCACCTGTTTAAATACTAACGAACTAGAGAAAAATAGGCTACCTCCCCGATTCACTATATATTTATTGAAACATAAATTTTTGAACCTATAAAAATAACTATATATATATATTAGATTGTGAATATTTTTAAATAGATTTTACAAAATGTTTTTAATTTTTAAATAGATTTCATTGCTTGTTATTGCATTATAATTATGTTTACCTTCTTAATTCTCAAATCATATTTTAATTAAGATCCATAATTTAAGTAACCTATGACTACACAGGCTTATAGTTAAATATTATTGTTCAAATTTCATATATATTTTATACATTTATCAATTTTCTCTATATCAATTGATTTTATATGCAGCATTTCTTTCTTTCTTTTTACCTTGGAATTTATACATTTCACTTTTTCTATTAATTTAGATTGTTTCCTGGGATCCAAAGGAGCATCCGAGAAAAATCACTTTCTCCGAGGAAAGTAACTAAAATAGGAAACGTTTTTATTTTGGATTTTCCTCTTTTATACGGATAAAAGAGGCCATTTATTTGCCAGAAGGTTTTTGTTCTTGCTCTTTCTTCGACCCCACCTAAAATGGGGTAAAAGGTTTTAGGAACTTTTACCTTTTTCCAACGAAAAATGACAATATATACTGAATTCATAATTCGTTTTCTTTAATAAGAATGTCGTTAAATAGTAGGATTTTTTTCTACCTTATACTGTATAGAGGAGCCAAGAATAATTTCTATAAATTAGCACAGAGAATATTTTAGCAAGGTACGAGTATTCTTATGTAAAAGTTGGCTCCTTATGTAATTTTCCATCCTGTTATGAAATTAATAAGCGAAAAATTGAAAACAATTGTTGATAAATAATTTTTATAAGGTTTATCTCAAACATTTATTTCCTTGATAATTTAATCTTAGAAGTTATGCCTATCTAACCGCGAAAGAACAAAAAAAAAAAAAAAAAAAAAAAAGAACAATTTATTAATTATATGGTTCTTTGTCAAAATTCGTTTTCTGTTTATGTTTTTTTTATTATTAAAATTATCCAATAAATTTTAAAGTTGCAGCTGGAAATGGGTTAAAAGCAGAGAACATCTTGCAGACCTGTTTGAGTTTATATTTTGTATATCTTAACTTGTTCTTAAAAGTATTGCGTGAAAGAAGAACATAAATAATCTTCAAAAGGAAAATTTAAACACTGTAATATCTCAGTAACTAAAGTAGCACGCGTATTTAAGAATTAAGCAAAAATAAAAAAATAAAATAAAAATCCGTGATTTGCATGCAGTAAAAGGGTTGGGTATCATTACGGAGTTTAATGATAGACTGCTACTTGGCATCGTTCCATAATTTTATATAGGAATACCAAGCTGGGGAAGGGCTGAACCCATATCGCCCTTCCTGAAGGAGTTGTCTGTCTCCTGTGAAAAGAAAAATCATCTTTTAGTGAAAGAAAATTGGGTAGAGGTCATGTGCCACTTACATTTCATTCATTAAAAGAAATTCTAATCTTGTTAGATTTATTTACATATCCATTTTTCAAATTTATGAGAATAAGACTATTCATCAATTTTCATGACAGGAAATAAATGAAAAAAAAAAGAAATTTCATTAAATTGGACAATTTTAAGAAAGATGAACCTATTTTAATTTCCAAATAAATGATTTGTGTGATCAAAATTCATTTTAATTGTAAACTGCCTACCACACAAGAAGGCTTCATAGAAGGAAAATTTTAAGTGAAAGCACGGTTATTTATTTATAAGAGACGGAACTTCATTTGATTCATTGTCGAGACAAAATTTACGACTTTTTCGCTTTTATTTGGAAAGCGAGATTAAGGACAAGAGGCCCATTGGGTCTGTAAAGCTTTCGAAATGAAAAAAGAGACGCGAATGGGTGATTTTTTCGATTATACAGTTTGGAAGATTTTGGGTCAGCAGATGGCAAACGAGATAATCATCCTAAGTTATTTCGATACTTATTTTGGAAATTAATGGTTTCGGTTATTTATACGAAATTATAATGGTTTCTTTTGCTGGAAAGGTTTATGCCATCAGTGAAAAAACTCATACACTAATATTATTGAAGAGTTTTTGTATTTAAAATATAAAAACTCTTTGATAATTTTCTGCACCAACAACGAAAATATGATGGCATCTAACGATCAATTTATTTTTAACTGTTCTCATATTGCATCATTTTGCTTCTAATTGAACACTTTTAATATTAATTTATTCTTATAATTTCGTAATAAAAAATTAATAATCTCTTTAAACGAAATATAGCGCAGATTTAAATTGTTTAACTAGTTGAAAAGGACGCATTATGTAGTTTATAAATTAAAAAAAAAACAAAAATTCGACCCTCATTAGATTTAATAAATTACGAATATTTTTATATTCCACACAAAAAGAGAAATGTTCTTTAAGAGATAAACAATGAAGGGTATTCATTAAGTCTGTGCTACTTTTCTACACACATAAAACAAAAAAAAATTAAAGTAAGATAAATCGGTAAATTGTTTAAAAAGTCGCGGGTCACATGTTTGTTTCTTTTTCCAGGTGCTACACTGAATTAATTGAAATTACTTTATATTAATGACTTCCTTTCTCTCACATAAGCAGATAAATGGTGAATTAGGTCTCGTTATTATAAGTGCCCAGAATACAATTCTTTCACCTGACTACATTCGCAGTTGCGTTACTTTCTTAAATATTGTATTACGGAAATACATTATGAGAGTATAGTATAAAAATTTAAATACGTTATCACTTTATTTATCTCGTTTAATGTAGGTTTGCTATTTGTATGTACCGAAAATAGAATGTTGTTGGTAACAATAAAGGGGTTAAATTTTTTTTTTTTGTAGATTGTCGATCGCAAGCGTGATTCTATTAAACTTGGCCTCTCATTTGTAAGCTAGAATGAACATCTATCATATGTATAGTTTATTTTCTAACCTAGACGAGATACAAACCACATTGTGTTCCGTAACCTCTTACGTAATAAATAAGAGATGTTCATCTAAAATTGCTTAACTGTAAGATTATCCTGGTTCCATTTCCGAAATTCCCATCTTTCCGCTAACAAGTTTTTGCTAGTCGAGATCGTAAATTATATCAAATTTAGTTATCAATTAGCATTCTAAACAAAGGATTCATTAATCAAGAGTAATTACTTAATGATAAACAAAAATAAAAAGAGTGGGAATCGTTATATATGTCAATACATCTCTCAGCTGGTATTTTGTATACTTCTTTCTTAACGTAGATTCTCGACTGGAGTATCAGATTTCCACCGTAATTTTTGGACACTAACGAGAGTCGATGACTCGACATTTTTACGGTGGCAAAACCAGTATTAATATAAAACAAAACGTCGAAATCAGGTGGGAACAGGAAATAGCCCTCTTAAGAACGAAAAACGATGCATTGTATCGGATGAAGAGGATCTATGGACACGAGGCACCCGGAAGAGCTGCTAACAGATTCTGCTTTTGCCACATTAACCTTTTCTTCCCTCTTTCTCCGCACTCTTAAACCGGTATTTGGAAGAAATGGGTCAAAAGGATCAGAAAATGTGAATTTTCTCTGCCAAATCGGAATTTCCTCAGAGCTATGCAAAACAAAACTAATTGAGCTTTATAATTTCGCAATTATCACATTTTATAGCCATTCATCGCTCCTTAACGATTCAAAATTGACTCAACTTTGCTCGGTTAAATCAGAAACTTGATATTGAATAAAATACGTATACGGAACACTATCATTTTAACGATATTTGATAATTTTTTTTCCTCCGTATCGTCTTATATACGGATCTACTTATAATACTTTAACGGTTAGTATACCGTAGAGTTATAAATATATTCCAATATTTAAATGACTACGTAATATTAAGAAAAACAGAAAAATACGAGAAAACCTGTAGTAATTAAGTCAAGGACATAAACACACGAATGTTTCGGAAAGCAAAAAGAGTATATACATCTCTTGCGTGTGGGCTATTTACTTTTGTCCCCCAATGGTGCGTCATGCTTTATGGAAATTCTCATTCTATCGAGTGCATCATCTTCCTTCCCACGAAAAAAATAAAATAAAATAACACGGAAAGATATAATCGCTTTCGTGAAGAAATTCGTTGATACGAAATGGGTGATGTTCGTGCCTCATTTAATTAAATTTCTTTAGATTTCATTAATAACATTTGGTTCTGCTCAACTTCGAAATTGAATTTTCCAATTTTGTCTGTTTTGTCTTTCATTATTAGCCTATAAGAGCAATTTAACAAAGTCTTTCTATTGAATTGCAAAAATAGTATGTAAATAAATCGAATAATCAGAAACACGCAGAGAGATTTCTTTTGATCTTTCTAATGTTATGTTATGAAACATTAAAATTCCTGATGACCAGAAGTTGTTTTCTTGGATTGCAGACTAACTAAAGACAGACGAGGAAAGTGAGTAAGGTGAAAGGTGAGCCAAGTACTGTACCTGGCCGCAGGTGGAGTGAACAGGTAGAATGTAGGTCAGACGAGTTTGGCTTCGTGACACAACAGCAGCGAGCTTCTTCGGCCCGCGGGTGCTTCTTCTACTCCTATTAAACAACGAATGAGTCCAAGAAAAGGGGACATTTTTTCCTTCTCTCTTTCTTTTTTTTATTTTTATTTCTTCTCTCTTCTTACTTTCATCGGACAATTTCCTTCGGTAAAAGTTATTTCACGGCCAAATTAGAAAAATTTTCGAAAGTATTTAAAATTATATATTATTTTATATAATAATGCTTATTGTTTAATATACTTTTATATCACAGCTTACATAATACCTAATAAATATAATAGAACATCCACTATCCTAACATTTAATAATATATAATAATTATAAATATCCATCCATTCAAGGATTCATCATTTTGCAATCTTAAAACGAAAAATTAATATGGTATATAACATTTTACTCTTATAATGGCTTCAAAATGAATTTAATTTTATTATAAATTTTATTTTCTATTTAAAATAGAATTTTTTCATTTATCCAACAAATTCTGCAGATGTTCGAATAATTGAAGATTCTATGAGTAACTGACATGATTCTACTACAATTGACATGTTAATGCACTTAATTATACACTTGAATTATGCATTTATTATTGTTATTATTATTGTTGTCTTCCTATATATTCAAGTAAAAATCCTTTTCTCTTTCAAGGTAAAACAGCTGACAGAAAAATAAAAATGCTTTTCCTCTTTATCGATGGATAAAATCTATGATGCAACACTTCTGGAATTCCTTATTTGTGTTTTATAAAGGATTATATCGCTAAATCATTTATAAATGTGTCAGAAATGTTTTTCTTAATATTTCTGACAAATTTATAGATTACATCACGTTTAATTTTTTAGTAGAATAAAAACATCTAGTTCTATCAATAGAAAATAGCATTAAAAGTTTCTGTTATTGTTAATTTTAAGCAAAATTAAAAAATTTCAGTAAAAATAAAAACGTAATATTAAATATTTGTTTCGAATTTTTACGCTTAAATACTTTTAAAAAATTAAAATATCGAAGAAACTAATAAGTGCATTTATAAAATTGTTCCTTAAAAAGAAAGAAAGATTACTACGGATTAAGAGAGAAAAGGAAAACACTTTCACTTTCAATCAATATAAAATTGGTCAATTATTAATAAGATCCCTTTTTGATCGAGAAGAGGAAAAGCAGGAACAAAGTAGATAGACAATTAATAGGAGCAATTTGTACAAAGAAGTCTTTCACAGTGCGGAACTGAAAGTGATGACGCAAAGTGAAAGGAAGATTTAAACATCATTCTAATCCTCCACCCCATCTATTCTGAGCTAACGGGACCTGTGCCCTACCAGTCATACCGGTCTTGATTCTCTTTTGACTCATCACGTTCTCGCTGACACACTTCAAAGGGACGAGGACGCTCGCTCACCCTTCAACTCTCTGACCCTTGTAGACAGGGGTGGGCTGTCAAGGTGTATATAAAACCTAACTGATTCTGGTCAGGTATAGTGCCATTTCATCTGCCAGTCCAATTGCTCATCGCAGGTAAGCAGCCTTTGGATATTTGATCCGCTGCCAAGTATTATTCCATTCATTATTATTCCGATGAAGTCTTTAATATGACTTTCTCTTATCGTTACAGATTACATCAGTTATATAAGAAAAGGATGAAGTGTTTAGTTATTGGTAGGTGAATACCGTTTTTTTATCAATTGTTTTCGCTGAATTTTATATTCAAATTATATTTTACTATTATAGCCCTGACTCTTTTAGTTCTGGCCGTAGCTTTACCTAGGGTAAGTTAGTTTTTAAACTTACTTTAATCTTTTATAGAAAAACTTTCTATTTTTCACTAATCTTCAACATCAGGAAGCTGATTTGAAAAAAAAAATGCTCTTTGACCTCACCTTCTGCCTCTTTCTAGACATGTAACTTCTTTTAGTCAAAGCACATTCACCCGAGAATCAGGTGAAAGAACTTTCCAAATTCGAATTTTCTAGTAATTTCTATCATCTGCCTAGTAAAATGAGATAAAAGATTATATATACATTTCTCTTCTGATTATGTTAGCAAATATCAAAAATTTTAATTTTTTTTTAAAGGTAAAACGTGCAGCTTATGAGTTGCCGGACGGAGCAGAATTAATAGTAGGAAGTATCAAGACCTCGTTCAATTGCGACGGCTTGGGATATGGTTATTATGCTGACGTGGATAACAATTGCCAAATCTTCCACATTTGCAATCCTATCGAGCACGCGGATGGAACCCAGGAAGTAGAGCACTACAGCTTCTTCTGTGGGAATCAGACGGTTTTCAATCAAGGATCGCTAACTTGCGCCAATCCAGAAGAAGCTGTACCCTGCAATCAAGCCTCGTCCTTCTACGATCTAAACAATAGAATCGGCCAACCAGATCAAGATTTCTTGAAAGATTCTGACGTAGACAGAATTCGTCAGGCTATAGAATCAGGAAGAGGTCGTCGATGAGCTGGATTTTGGGCTAGCATTAGATTCTCGGTTATTGTAAGGACAGTATTTCCAGAAAACCATAAATCAGTATAATGCATTCTGTAAGTAATCACAGCGCATAAAAAGTATCAAATTAAAACAAAAAAAAAATGATAATAATAAAATTGTTTTGTCCTCGGATGTCCTTGTCGAAGCCTTAGGGAGATTGTCCGTCCCTTTCTTCTCCAATTTCGGTGGTGAGACACGTTCAATTTCCAGGAGATTCATAAGTTGGCTTAGGTGAAAGCCTGTTGCTTTCCATGTGTGCACATGTGTGAGACTGCATCGCCTCATTTCGTTCTGTCTAACCATATTGAAAATGGTAGCTGTTGTTTGTCGAACAAATGTATATATAAATATTGTTTTATACAATGTAATAAAAGCAAGCAAACCAAAACTGATTTACGTTTGTTTAACATTTCATTTTCTTATCTTTAAATAATAAAAAAGGTTGAAGATAAATAATGCTCATAGCCTATTTTGTTTATTGCATATAGATGATGCCTGTTGCCAAGATAAAATATCTGAAAAGGATTTAATCAAGGAACAAGCATTATCACATAACACTTTTTCTATACATTTTTATAAATAAATGTAAAAAGTAATCTAACTAATGATATAACAAACTTTTCTTAAACCGAAGCAAGTTTATGGCTATTAAGTTTTCAAAGAGGATATTATCTTAAAAAGCGTTTAAATATAAATAGGGCATATGACCATAAAGAATAAGAGTTATAGGATATATTATGTTCGTATTGTATATACTTATTAAGTTTTCTTTAAGTTAAGAAATTCGGACATTAATATTTTTTTAGGATAAAGAAACCGTTTTACTTTGGCGTATATATCTAGAAAGATGTAGGCCAAATTTAGTTTCCGACCGTTCTTCGGGCCTCTTCTGGGAGGAGTCCGAGAACTCTATTACTAGAAATCTCGTTCCGAAGTACAAGGTCGCAGACACCATTCCACACATCAAGGGCCACGAAAGGTGTTGCCTGAGGGATGTCTGTCACGAAGTCTGCACCTGCCGAAAATAAACTTTAATTTACGTCTGAAAATACACGAAGATTTAATCTTTATTCCGAATGCTATCATTCTTTTATCTTTTATTATAAACAGGCTGCCACTCTATAGTTAGTCCATAAATTACGGCTTAAAGAAAACCGTAAACCTAATTAATTATCGTTACCTTAATAGAGTTAAAGTTCTTAAGGCGTTGGGCTAAAGATTCAGGGTTGGATCGTTTTGTAACCGGGTATTATCCGCCGCTATTTGGTGGAGTCGACACTCCCTCCACGGCCTCCCGACTTAGGATTTTCTGGTGGTCCCAATCATTTTCACTTTGAAGGTGGTTCTAACACTCGGATTACACATTTTAATAGCGAGAGAAACATCTTTTTTATCTGGGCAACCTTACAATTATTAAGCGGGAAATGAACCAGATTCTTGTTCTCTTTGTGGTGATTTAAAATGGTTACAATTTCCAAAAGAATGACAATTTTAAATACTTAATCACTAGAGAAAATAATAAGAGGTCATTCAGGTCTGTAGTCAGATATAATACTAACGTAATTTTGGTATAATTATCCTGCATCTTCCCATAACGAAATTCATCATTCCGAAGAATAACATCAGTCCTCCTGATTCGATTTATTTTTTCCATTTGGGACTTAATAATAGCGAACTTATTAAGATTCGCATCTAAAACAATGTAATTCGAAAGATGGGTAAATTTGCTAGTTTCTCCATTGGTGATTGTTAGGATTGTCTTACTTTAATTAAAATTCTTGGGTTTAATATAACCTCCAAGCCATGTTTATTCGACGCCTCAGCTCTATCTTGAACTAGATATGACTCATTAAAAAAACCAGTTACTTAATAAAGGCAATTTTTTGTGTCTTTGTTATCTCGTCCCAATTTGCCCCCAGACTATTTCAATTTGGGATAGATGTTCGACACCCAAACCGCTCCCCTTTTACTATACAGTAAATTTGAAGACCCACATAGCCTTGAATGCTGATTTTATCCTTGAGGCCATCCCCTTAACTTTCCTTCTTTTTTTTTTCTTTGTTTTGAGAAGTATAATTTGTACTTTAGCTTTTTGCATTTCTTTCTTTGATCACTTTTCCTCTTTCTTTATTTATAAACAATAAGTCAACATTACTAATAAAATTTTAGTGTTAAAAATCATATATTTTATTTTGTTTCTCTCTTTATACTTTCCACACTAATTTAGAAATGTCTACACATTTATTAAAGCTATATTAATATTTTTAATAATTACGCCATTGACTAGAGTCGGTAAATCTGCCTAACGGAATCTATGGGGCCTTTACCTGTTTAATTGCCCCTTTCTTGTCTTCTGGTCACGTTTCCTCTAAGAAATGAACGAGCACTCAGTTGACCTTTCACCTGATGGATCCCCCGAGTCGGGTCCCTAGATATAAAAAATCCCAGAGGGTCCTACTCGCATCTCAGAGCCTCTCCCGCCATTATATTGTCAGGAGCTAAAATTTCGCTCTCTTAGGTACTTGAGTAAAGAAGCTACTTGGGAAGAGTGTGGAATTGCAGTGTCTTCATGAAAGGATTACTCAAAATGGTCAAATATTTTGTTGTTGGTAAGCAAATCTATTTAATTTTCTTTCTCTGCAATTTCATTCAAGTTTCGATTTGCATTATATTTGATTTTAGACCAATATCTTTTTCGATAATTGCAAATATTAAATTTCAAAAATTAAAAAATTGTAAATTATGTGCAGTAATTATTAATATATTTAATTAATTTGCTATAAAACCAATTTAAAGATTAAAAAGGCATTTTGGTAATTGCTACTTAGTTCTATGATTGACAGTTAAAGCAGATTAATGTTTAGGTATAAGAGTTCACTATAAAATAGGCAAAGCGTCAATAATATAATTAAATATACAGTATTAGAAAACAGTACAAGTTTTTCTTATGATGCCCTACAAATCATATAAAAAATACTTAAAAATATAAAAGATTAAATACTTGTAGAAATCTTATAAAATTTTAAAGAGTAAGAATTGATAATTAATTGAAATATTTAAAATATTAAATATTTTGGATTTGTTTTGTAGCTTTGATGGTGCTAATGCTGGCAGTAGCATTCCCTAGGGTGAGTATTATTTACCTTATTAATTTCGAATCAAAAGTTTGATTTTACGTATTAAAATAATGTTTTTATTAAATTAATAAAACGGAAAAATTAATATTTAATTTACCATTTTATACAATTCAATCTAATCTACATTTTTAAATATTAAAAATACTGTATATATATATATATATATAATATTTAACGTGATTATAGTCATTTAAAGCTGAAAAATATATACTCGATCAAAGCAGAAAACTGGTGATTCATTTTTCTTGGATAACCAGTTCGATATTTAATCATCCCATCTTATAATTAAATAAGAAAATTCGATAATGAGTCGGTAAATCGCCGTTAGGGAGAACGAGTCATAAATTTTGACTCGAAGGGCGAGCAACGTTGTATAAAAAAATCTTCCGACCCGATTGACATAGATTTTTTCTTTCTTTGCAGGTGAAACGTAGAGCGTACGATTTACCGGACGGAGCGGAATTAATAGTAGAATCTATCAAAACTACTTTCAGCTGCGATGGTTTAGGTCGCGGCTATTATGCGGACGTGGATAACGAGTGCAAAATCTTCCACATCTGCAATCCCATCACTCACGCCGACGGAACTCAAGAGAGCGAGCAGTATAGTTTTTTCTGTGGGAACCTGACCATCTTCAACCAGTTGTCACTAACATGTAATTATCCCGAAGACTCTGTACCCTGCGAGAAAGCTAAAGAATTCTACTACGTCAACGACAATATCGGCTACGAAGAAATCCCTTTCCTAACCGAAGAAGACGTAGAAAAGGCGCAACAAGTCATCAACGAAAACCGGATTCAATAAAAAAAAAAAAATTACTCATTCTTACAACGTTACGGCCAGTTAACTTACTTTGTTTGGTCGGTTACATCCTATCTTTGATTTAAATGGAAAATTCGATGCCTAGATAGGCTGAACTGCTTGTAATTTAATTGTTATGTCAAAGTTTGCAGCTAATTAAACGCAATTAATACAAAAAAAAACTGTCTATTTTCATTATTAAGATTTTAATTTTGATGGAAATATTCTGAAATAATCGCCGTTAAAATGTTTTAATAAACATTTTAATGGCGATTATTATTTTAACGCTGATCATTAAATGCCTGATTTAATGACAACTGCGTGTTCTTTTAATCTTTAAAATTAATGAAAATTCTTGTCATTTTCTCAGATTTAAATTATTATATATAAACCTATATCATACTATAAATTCATTTCCTGATAATGTGTAAAGTATTAATTATAAATTTTATTATAAGTATAAATAAAAAAGTATTAGATTAAATCAGCGTTTATCAACCTGTGGGACGCCCCCCTAGGGGGCGCGTCCCACAGGTTGATAAACAGGTTGAGAATCGCTGGATTAAATAGTGAAAATAAATATTGAACAAGATTCTTACCTGAAAAAATACCTACCTTAATTTTCTAGTTGAAAATCTGGCTGACAGATGGCGCATCTACTTCATCTGGAAAAAGTTTTCACAATTTAAGATATATTTGAAAATTATGTTTAGATATTTTAATAATTAACATTAAATCATACATAAATTATATTTAAATATAATTTCGGAATGTTGGTTAAATATCGTTTTATGAAAATTTATTTTCTGTTTTTTAAAAGATGATATTATCTCTGAACAGAATCAAACTCTAGAAAATAAATTAAAAGAAATTCTTTTAAAGAAAACCATTTATTTTTTTCTTCTGAATTAGTTGCCATGTAAATGTGATGAAATTTTACTTTATGAAACTTCGCATACGAGATACAAAATTAAGTGATTGCAGCTAGAATGACGTAAGTTGTGATTTAATTCATCATACACAAAATATCCTTAATATAATTAAAAATATTATTTCCCCATAATGTTTGGATTATTTTTGACCAAATAAATAATTTTTTTGTTATTTATATGAGAAATTCTGTCACAAACATTGATAATCATCCAAATATTTTAAAAAAATAGGATGATAATTATTGTTATTATTGATCACAGCGAATGAACTAGATTTAGTTACCGCATTTAATTTTTTCATTATTTTTAACTTCAGAGCACAAAAAATACCTTAATAATGCAAATATAATAGGATTAAAATTATAACTATTTAATAAGTATTCATAAAATAATTAAATAAAATTCGACAACTTAAATTTTTGTTTAAAATATCTTCGAGTTATTATATCATTCATTATCATAATCAAGTTTGTAAAATATAAACTTGTTTTCATTCTTGAATGTCTTGTTTTATAAACAGTAAAAATTTTAAATAGTGTTTCATGCGAAAAACAATATTTTGAATTAAAATTATTTTTTGTAATTTTTTTTTATGTTGAGAAGTGATATTTGCGGATTTCTGATTTAAAAAAAAAAATTTGTCGGACATTCAATCCGAAAATAAAGTAATTCAGATAGTTGTGTTTATTAAAGCATGGTTTAAACTTGTTTTAGGCACAAAACTTTATATTTAATTGACGAAGATTGTTCTATTTGTAAACTCTAGTTCTGATAGATCGAAAGAACTTTTGATACCGATCAAAAACATGTTTCTTTCATCCTCCTTTCAATGCTTAATTAATATGCAGATTCTGATCTCTCCTCTTCATTCTTCTCTCTGTTTTCTTTCCTTTTTTTTAATTATGCAGTAATTTCAGTAATTTGCATATAAATTTCATCTAGATTTCTACTTCCTGACAAACTGGAATTGGTATTTTGTGATTTGTCTTAAAATAAATTTTTAACTTTCATTTGATGAGGTTTAATAAATTTGTTAATTTTTTAACTCTCTTCACACTGTAAAGTTTAAACTTCTCTTTACAATTTCTTATCAATACCGTTTGAATTAAAATAAATAAAATTATTTTAAAGATTAATGGATATTATAATAAGCATAGAGCAAAATCGAAACGTTTTTTTTTTTTAATTAGAAGTAATATTATGTATATAATTAAATATTTTTGTAACTAAATTAATGTAGCTGAATAAATTCGTAGATTAAAAACTGGTTAACTTTCAATGTTAGCGAATGAAATAATCCGGCCTTCATACAAAGGTCGAAAGAAGAAAAATTTTAACTAGAAATACAATAAGCAGTCTCCAAATTCTCTGCTGACATCCTTGTATTATGAAATTTTAATGAAGAAGAAAACAAGGAAAATAAGCGAGATAAATATCTTTTATTATAATTATTAAAAGTTGTTTTTAATCAGTTTGGATTATGAAGTCGATCATAAATAAATAAGCTACGTGAAGATGATCATAAATACAATGCTATGTGAAATTAGGGTAGAATGAAACTTCCCAATTAAAACAGCAAATTTATGAAAATCATTTGAAACAATAATGCTAAATGTAACCTGTGGATGAAACAATAATTTCAATTTTAATCAATGGAATCAATGTGTTTTTCATCCAGAACAATAGTGAAAATTTTGAATTTATTTTTAAAATGCTAAAAATAGTCCATTAATATTTATAAGATTTCATCTTAATTTTCTGAACAAAGATGAAATTTTATTTTCATTATTAATTCAAAATAATAAACAATATTTATAAAATATTCTTGAAATAAATTTTAAAATGATGAATTAAAAATTAAAAATATATATTACTAATTTTTAAAATATTTCTAAAATAAGGAAACAACGGTTACTGTTTATGCTATTCTTAAGAAGTGCTTATCTTACCTGTCTGGAGAAGTTTGGAGAAAGAAGAATATTTCCGCATCTTTTAATGCTTGGATCGTACGGCGCCTGGAAAAAAAAAAAATTTTTATATTTATCCAAGATTGGTAGTCTCCACGTCACAGGTGCAGATCACGTGAATAAGTAGGCCAATAGCTGTCGCCAAGAGTTTATCAGGTAAAAGTCGCGCTGGTAAATGGCCAATCCCTCCAAACTGAAATTGGCAAATAATTTTAAAGACTATTTACTTCTTCTGTCGAGAATTACCAACATCTCTATTGATGACATATAGGGTGCAAATGTTCGGAGAAAAATAAGAAAATCAGGGTATGAATTAAGATAGTTTCTCATTATCTCATACCACTCTATTATCATGAATAATTTATAGTAGATGATATTTCTAATTTCAGAAAATTCAACCAAATTTACGAATCTAAATTCGAAAAACCGAAAATTCAAAATTGATCCATCGCCTTTAGAAGAAGATCTTATCTGATAATCTGCTCTACCTATACAATAAGAAAAAGGTCGAAGCACGAATGATTCTTATAATGTCTGATTATATTTTTGGAATTATCTATGATAGTTATCTATAATAAAATTATAATAAAAAACTTTCTATAAAAAGTTAACTAATATAATCTAAGATGAATTTTTACATTAATAAACGATGAATATGAAGTTGCAGAAATTAAATAGTTAATAATTGTTTAGAGTTTGATAAATGAAAGATTAAATTAATTTTATAATTATTTTGTATTGTGCAAAATAAAATTCATCTTAGCTATTGAAAAAAATCCATTCTAACCAAAATTGAAGAATCTAACACTGAAACAATAACAAATTTCCAAAATTCCTAATGGAATTTGTAGAAATAGGCCTAATTATCAAGCTTTACATCCCTCTGAATAAAGAAAAATAATGATTATCAGTTTTATTAAAAAATATAAAAATTATTGGGCTTGTATAAAGCAAAATAGGTGTCAAAGAATTGCCACTTTAGTAGGACTCCAGCTAAGATTGTCCGAGCATCGAATAATAAACGAGGTGTCTCAGAAGGTTTCGTGAAGATAAAGAACCCCATTGGCTGAAACAATTAGAAAATTTTAATAACGACAATAAATTAAAGAGTAGAACATGCCCTTCGACCCTTTACATAAGCGGCCCACTTTTATCTCTTATCGACTTCCTCCTATTAAGGATTTATTTTTTTCTTTTAATAAATCTACATATCGAATCCTTGAATATGTCAGCATTAATTGTTCAAATTCTTCTATCTAAGAAAATAAGAAAGGAGTGACAGATGACAAATACGATGTCATCTGTCATTTGCATCCAATTCTTGACGTTATTCTGAAAAAAAGAGGTGAAAGTAATCTCATTGTTAGCAGCCTCATTACTAGTTTTAAAGAGGAACACGCGAGAGAGGTTAACCTATAGCCAGCTCATTTTAATTTAAAATTTTATTTGTTAAATTGTTATATCTTGTCACTTGGTCAACTATTTCTTAGATAAAATAAAAATAAACTTATAAAAGTGGATCTATATAGATATAAAAATATTGTATCTTCTTAAAAATTGAAGCAGTTAAACCAATTAAACATTGGTTTAACTGAAGCAGTTAAATCAATGTTTAATTGGTTTAACTGCAAATATTTCATATATTTAATGACAAATATTTCATAGAAAATTAACAGAAATTATCTGTTATAGTGATCAAAACAGTAGTTTAAAACACATTGTTTACATTTATTAAATATTTGGTTTGATAAAGAGAATTTTCTGTTTTTACTCGCAAAAAAATTATCTTTTGTTAAAGCTTAATTTCTAAAAATTGGAGACTGGTCGTCTAGTAAACAAGCTTCAGCTTATAGGGAAAAACGTAACAAAATTTCGTCATACGAAAGTTCTATTTCGACATGTTCGCATCCTTTCAGAAGACTAGAACCGAATTGTAATACTTAACTCTTCAACCTCAATTGATAACAGCTTAAGGATGCCACCAGAATATTAATAGCAGTTTGTAAATTCTGTAACTTGTTCATCAAGAGTCAAATTTGTTAACTCAAAGTGCCAACTGTTGTTTCTGTAATATGGAACAAAATTCCAAGATAAATTTTTGGGACCATTCATAATCAAACCGTATAATTGGTATACTTTTAATTAATAATTTATAAGAAATAATAGATTATTAATCACTATTATATAAATATTTTAATATATAGGCCTATTAACTTAGATATTTATTATTTTATATTTTTACGTTTCCTGTGGAATAAAATTATAATTATTTGTATAATTATTGTTACTGTAATTCTACATTAAATATTCTCAAATTACGCATTTTACTGATGAATAAAATTTATAAATGCATTAATTAATTCATTAAATTAAGCGTTATTTAATGAGATAAATCCATTAAATAAATCAAATTTTATAGAATTGATTTTATTTTTTAAATTTCTCATCTTGATATTGAACCGAGAGCCTAATATTGTTGACTTGTTTGTAATTTATAATATATTCCCTCTTATCCGATCTCTAACCGGCCACATTTTCGTCGAGCTACAAGCAGAAAAAAAAAACGAATAAAAGTGAATAAATTATCCGGAAGGGAAAAAAGTGATAAGATATATCGAACAGAAAGATAATTCATCTGCCATTAATGTAATTTTTATGAAAAATGGCGCAATTTTACTTCAAAAAAGGAATTTAAATTCAAAAGACAAATGAAGATTACAGATTCGGTTTATTAAACCCAATCAGTAATCTTCATATATATATATATATATGCCTAAAAATCTTCTTTTTATTTTATATTAAATAAAAGAGTATATATACTATATAAGTTATACTCTTTTATTTAAGTTACAACTTATGAATGGTATTTTGCATATATTTTCGGATTAACTGGCCATTCGTTTATCCGATCCCCTATGGAACTGGATAAGAGGGAGGCTACTGTAATTAAAGTGTTATTTAAATAGTCGTGGATAACTTTTATGAAATTGTTTGAGGATTATTTTTCAGGTTTGCCTTTTGTTAAAAGAGATGACCCAAAGATTTGAGAATTTTGAAAAATTTGGATTATATATAGAAATTCACTACAGAAATTTCCACCTACAGGGTTATTAAAGATCAAAGGTGAAAGACGTCACAGTGGTTCTTTCAGCAGTTTGGACCGGTAAGTCAAGAAAAAGTTTTATTTGCTCATAGGTATGCTTTTTTACTCTTTGTTTTGTTTCTTCGTAATAAAACTTCCAAACAAAACTTGTTTTTAATTACCTTCTTACAAAAATAGCATTTACGAAATAGAATCTCTTTTGTTTTTGTTTTGATATATACTCTTAAGTTTTAAATTTTATTTTAAATTTTAAATGCAAGTGATTAATAAATTAAAATTTGCTATTTTAAAAAAACTAAATAATCAAAAATCGTTTTAATTTTCATGATGCAGAAAAATTTGTTCAAATTCTGTTTCGCTCAGTTAACTTTATCCTTTCTGTCAATGCTTATTTTTATGATTTTTTCCTTCTTTCCATTTTAAATAACTATTACTTTGTTCTCTTACTGTTTCTTTGTTAGTTTTTACATATATTTTAATAGTTGTCTTAACCACTCGGTATTTCCTCGCCCACGTCGAAAACTTTTTTTACATTTTCATTCCGCCCGAGTATTCAATGTCGTATTCTACTCGTCATTCCCAAATTCTTGCTACATATGGTCAGAGTTATATAAACTTAATAAAAAAAATCATTCCTCATTTGCACAAGATACGAGACCTACTTTTGCCTATCGTGCTACTGCTCTATGGCCCACCCCCGTGTATAATCCTATCGGGAGCCCCTCGAGTGAATCGTCAAGGTAAAAAAAAATAAAAAATAAGAAGAAAGGAATGAAAAAAACCTGTAAACTGAAATGATTAATTACTTTTCAACAAATTACAGGATTAACAGGATTGGTTATTGTAAATCGAAGTATTCATTCAGATTCTGGTCTACCTTTGTTGGCGGTGAAATATGTCTCCAGTCACAAAAATCATGCAGACCTATTTTTCTGACAGATTCATTAATGCAGCTTCTTTCGATTAAATACAGGTTTATATATTTTAGAATTCATCTCGACGGTACTTAACAAAAAAAAGAAAAAAAAATGAATTTTTCATTCGACCACTGTTTTCTATCCATGAGCTTTCTCTTAAAATCAACCGTCGTTACGCATTTCCCCTCTCTATAAAGGCTATTTCTGCAAAAAAATTTATTTTTGGGAAAAATAAGACATATTCATAATTTTAAAATACTGTATATCGAAAATTAAAGGAAAAAATAAATACAGTAGGATTTTTGATTCTATATTACTTTAGCATGTTTATGAAAGTTGATACTTTTACTTAAACTTAGTAAATATCAAGTCCATACACATAACCTTGTTTTATCAAAATTTGACGTCACATTTGATCTTAACCACAATTAATTTTATTCTTTGATGTAAAATTGTAAATATGATAAAATATAAAGGTTGTTTATTGTATAAAAGCAATTTTTACAATATTAATGTGGAAGACAGAAGACTTTTCCTATTTCTTTTCATATATATTATAATTTTAATAAATTTTCAGGATTTTGATCCTATCATAAAAGGAATGAAATTAAGTTTATAACAAAATTCATATTTTAAAAGTAGTAATGCGCCTAAGGGTTTTGCATAAAATTTATTTATTTTTTTTTAAGAAATGAAAGTGGTTTGATTAAGCGCCAGAAATGATCAAAATTCACGCCACTACGAGCCACATAGGAAAATCTCAATACTTGAGAGCCGCAATTTGTTTTTGTTGGATCCAAGAGAACCTCATCAGTTTTTTCGGATAATTTTGACAATGATTTCAAAAATTGTTTATTATATATTTCATATGCATTTATTTCGTATAGATGCATACAACTTATTTCCAGTAAATAAAAAAATTATAAATATATTATTTTTTAAATTAAATACGTATTTTCTTCATAAATACTGATTTTCACGGTATAGAGTCACATAGAAGATACTGAAGTGTAGCAGGTGCTCACGAGCCGCAATTTGGTCACCGTGGCTATAAGCAGTAATTCTAATTTTAATAATAAATAATCATATTTAAAAAAATTTCACACCAAAACTGATTCCGACAGTCCTTTAATTTCGATGTATAAAGTCGTTTTATTTCTTTAATTTTTATGCTGATAATTTTGGCTATAACAGTGAATTCTAAGTATGATAATTAATATCGTAAAGACCACAGAAATAAAATAAAAAAAATGATAATTATACTGCAGAACATTCATTTATAACCATATTCACATATATAAATATTGTAAAACTCAACAAATGTTTATTAAATCAGTTAATTTTATACACACATATACAGTTTAAAATCTCTCAATTACAATTCAAATCTTACAATTCAGTCGTCGCGAATGTATTCTCATACAACCGACATATGTTGCCGATCTCCTTTATATCCTCATATCGTAACAATGAATCCATTTTTTTATCACTATATTTATTAACTTTAATCCTCAGCATTTTAAGGCTCTATCAATGAGATATACCACTCATTTATCTTAAATGAGCTTTATGAAATTATAGTAAAATATGAACAAACAATAATTTGTTCATATTTTACTATAATTTTATAAAGCTTTAACTTTACTCACAAACTTTATTATAAAATTTCTTTAAAATAGTTTTAAGAAAGATTATATGAATTCGTACTTTTATAAAATTATATTTTCTTATATAAATTATAAGATAAGTTATTGAATACATTTAAAGTAAATGGCATTTTGATTAAAAAGGAAAACGAGATTCATAATTATAAGAATTTTATAGCTGCTGGCCATCATTTATATATCTAAAGAATGTAGATTGGTGGAATGACACTAATGTCGGAACATTAGTGTCATTCTGTATAATTATTCATTCTGTAATCATAAAGTTTAATTTAAATTGTTTCTTTCATTCATTGCTAATCTGTGAAAGATATCGGAGATTACTTTTAATAATCTAGTGGATATTGCTAATCTAACGCATGAAATCTAAATATAGAATTATTGGATGCTGTTAGAGTGGATGCTTATCTCTTTACAAAATTGAATTAAAAATTATTTTCTTCTGCAAATCTTCATTTTCCGTTTGTTTTCATTCGTACAGATGATATAAAATTAAGCCATCAAATCAGAAAAGCTTATTTTATAGTAGAAAAATTACAAGATATTTAATTTCCTTGTTTAGTTATTATTATTAATTAATTGCTTTATTGCAATGGCACAAATATGACTGCCCGAATGGAAACAAAGATGACTCCATCATTAGCACATTATTTTATCTTAAAATTATACAGTATATCTATATTTTCATGTAATTATAAAGGATATTTATATTTTAATGTATCCATATTTTAATAAAACGTTTCAAGTTACAAATAGAAATGTAAATCTTTATCATAAGTTTAAGTTTAAATGTCTTTTCCAGGCGAGATCACCAGTACAGTTATCAATACAGTACATTATTACGTTGCCCTCTTTACCCCTTTTTCCTCTGGGGTTATATTCTTAAACTTGTCCCTCGAACGCGAAGCACAAGATACGAAAAATGGCTGAGATAGCAAGCTTGCAGGACGGGTCCTATCTCCGCAGACTCCAGTGACGAATATAGTACCACTGAAGTAGTCACTATTCTATATAGAGACTGCAAATCAATCGCCAATGATGGATGTTGGCAACCATCAATGCGAGATGACTTCTTTAGTTAATTTCTACGGTTGGTTTGCCTGCGGTCAAAGCTTGCTGTCCTTCCATCCGGGAAAACTCTGGATCAATTCTTGAGTCCAAACCTTAAGATTTTTCAGGAGGGGTCCAGGACCGGCTCGTTGAACATTATCCTTCACCTTCGGGTGAAAGTTGATGTTCAGGTTCATTCCACGATGCGATTAACTTAACGGTCGATCGAACCGTGGAATGAACTTCAGCAGGATAGCACGGTGCCTACTATGGGCTTCATGGCGCGATCAACCGTCAGGTTAATCGCACCGAGAAGCCCATAGTAAGCACTGTGCCACCCAGCCAAGTGGAAAGTTTAGTTTTTAAAAATCTGATATTAAAAATTTTTCTAATGAATAAAAATTCTCATTTTATATTGACTAAAAACTGTATAACTTACAAATCGTTTTTTCTTTAGATTACAATTCTTCAGTAATTTTTTATAATTTCTAATCAAAATATAATAGTTAACTTCTAAAAGTATTTGTTTATTCGAATATAAAAGAAAAGATGTTTTGTATAAAAGTATTAATAAAACTGTTTTCAAAACAGTTTTTCCGGAATCAAATTCCCTATAATCTCAGGTTTATCCATTGAAAAAAAAAAAATAAAACATGCTTTCTTTTATGAAATTGTTATTTACAGAATTTTTTATCCTTAAGAGAGCTTTGGAAAAATTGACAGATTACGCATGCCAGCAATTTGTCAATCCTTTTGTATGTTATTTTGACATCTCCTATATCAAAATAGTTAAGTTTTTTGCTCAGAATTTTGACAATTCTTATCATGCAATATTAAGAACATGTCATTGATTTTGTTTTCTAAAAATCAATGAGTTATTCACTTTAATATTACTTAATCTTATTTGATTACTGTATTTCCTGTATTTCATTACAGGAAATGATAACGAAGACTTAAATATGTAAACCTTCTATTATATACTACTAATTAATAATTTTTAATAAAATAAAAATATGAAGGAAACGATAATAGGTTAGTATAAAATGAAGAAAATGCCAATAGGTTAGCATAAAAAGCAAAGAACTATTAACTAAACTTGTTTTATTTCTACTTGGATATCCCTAGGCTTATAATTTTCTAATGACATTTTATTTTATTTAAAAACAAGAATAAAAACAAAGAAAGAACACGTTATATTAGAGTTAAAGCACATGATTTAGATATTATATGATCTTTTATTTCTCACAATCTCGAGAATATTTGCCTTTGGAATCCATTTAGAATTTTGAAATAATCTTGCAAATCGAGTTTTAAACTCAGTATGTACAGAATTTATGTGTACTACTTTCGAAAAATTTACGAATCTGTGTAATACTATATAAAATATTTTAGCGAAAAGAGAAAAAATAAATGATATCTTATAGTAATTAAATTTATAGCTAATTAGAGAAAACTCCATAAGTTAATTTTACTTTAATTAATGAAAATATTTCAAAAAGAACGAAATAAAAAGGACTATATAATGAAATATTTTCAAATTATCGAAAGCGTTTTAATATTTAACGATAACATTTTAAAATATTTGAATAAAGAATTAAAATTTAATGAAATGTTTTCATTAAGTTAATTGAATAAGTTTTCGTTAATTAAGATAACTTTTTCTATTTATAATAAAGAAATTATTTATTAGGAAATTAAATATTTTTAAGCCATGGGTCTATATCTGAAAAAATTATTTTGTATACTTTTCAAATACATTTACTTTTTATGCATTAAACATATGTAACTTTGCAAGTAACTCTTGCTAGTTTTTTTTTTTTTTTTTGAAAAAGTGATGCTTTTCTTGGTGATTTTTACAGGATCACTAGGGAAAAGCATCAATTTTTACTAATTAGATTTTAATGATGTTCTACCATTAAGTGTGGCCTCGAAGCCACATTTTTTAAACATTTTCGCCCAGCTAAATCTTTTTGAGTCATTTTTAAAGTGGGTAGGATTAAACTATCCGCTTTAAAAATGACAAAAAATTTAATTAAGGCGATAGAGTTAAAAAATCAAACTTCGAGGAGAAAAAATATTCCATCATATACTAGTTGCAAAAAATTATACTCAGAAGGGGGTCAATAAAGCAATCGTAGAATTTGACAGATTTTTTTAATGTTATTTTTTTGATGAAAATCAGTATCTAAAATTTTAGAGACTATAAATATGAACATGATGATGATCTACCATTTTGATTTTTTCAAATTCAAAATAGTGGATCTAATATAGCTACTCGAAATTCAAAGGATACTTTAATTTAATTCGATTTTGTTGTGTTATCGGCCAGATTACCCATCTGGAAACGAAACGGTTTTCGACCTAGAGGATCTGGAGTCTAATTAGGTCTTACTCTTTCAAAAATATATGGTTGACTGTCCCCTACATCGATGGCCATCGTCAACAATCTGCTCATTATTACGAGCGGCTTATGGTAGAGTCTTAATTCGCTCACTTAATAATCAACAGAAAAAGATAGCATCGATTTTTGACTAAAAAGATACAGTGACCGAGCTGTAATAAATATTCACGTCATTTAAAGAGCTATGATATAGATTTATACTGTATACTAGTATAGATATAACAACTGAATTATAAATTTAATATGTTAAGAATTTTTTAAAACACTTCAGAATTTTATATAAATGTCAAGAATTAAGTTACAGCAATATGGAAATGTTGATTCTGAATCTATTCTATAAAGATACATTTAATTTATATGATTCCATATTGGTTGATTTGAAAATATTAATGTTGTTAATTAATGATTTCAAAATATTAATGTCTATGGACTATTTTGTTTTGTGCATTGATAGCATTGAAATAAGAGTTCAAGAAAGTTGATGATGTTCTTGATTCTTTTCTCTTTCCTTTTATAAACTTAGAAATTTTGATACGAATGTTTTCTTCAAAATTTTGATTTAAACATCTGCACTGACTTTCTTAATAAATCGAAATAGGGCCTGTCACAGAACAATAAATTAATAATAAAACTATGTGCATTCATGTGATTGCCATAACTCCTCAATAATATAGATAGGATCTTAAAAATTTGGCAATAAGTTTAGATTGTCTATAGAAGTTGTAATGGCCAGTATAATCATCAAGTATATGATTTAGTTATAAATGTGATTTAATGCGACTAAGAATTAGAAAAACTTTGACACTCACAATGAAAACTTGTAATTACACGTCATACACAGTTAGTTTTTAGATTTTTAAATAAGTTTTTGTTTTTTGGATTCTGCAATAACCAAAAGAGAGCTAATATTGGTTCTATCTTAACTGGATTAATAATTTGATAATAAGTCAAACATTTATATTTTTATTGAATATCAATTGACATAATATCCTTTAAAAAATATTTTTCACGTTGACTTAGGGTAAATCCGGGTTAGATAGCCATACGGGTTAGATGGCCAATCGCTGCCATTTTTTTATTAACTGTAGAATGACAACGCTGACCAGACAGGCGAGAG
>WUQG02135007.1:0-24299 GCA_011317285.2 Androctonus mauritanicus | reverse complement strand
CCCTCCGCAGGGATGGGCAGCCTGTGGAAGGGCTTGTTTCGCCCCGCCACATAGTATTCCTAGAGAATGGAATGTGGTGTCACCTGTTGACAAAAAAAAATCGCCTACTTCGAAAGATCCTTTATTTTGGAATTATGAAAGTTAAGATAATAAAATACTATATATATTATCTAAATCATGTATATTGGCATAACCTACATGTTAAGTTGACCGGATAGCTGCGTGATAAAGCGCTAGCTTACAATCTTGAGGATCCGGGCTCAATTCTGGAGTCGTCCCTTCCAAAAAATATTTTTTCAGAAGCCCCGGACACTTCCGAAAAGATACTTTTTAGAAGTCCCGGACATTTCTGAAGTAGGTTGATTTCAATATACCTAAGGGATGATCTCGTTACGGGTATGAGTGATCCGTGGTGATATCCTCGCCGTTTTAGTTCCAGAACATTCTATACAGATCCTATTCAGCTGCATTATGCCGCTTTCTGATTGGAAAGCGGCATAAAGCAGCAAAGAATCTGTATATTGAAAGTCATAATTAACTGCTTTGGCAATATTTAAACGAAATAAATTTTTATATTAATTAATAGAAATAATAGTTTAAAATAATGCCTTCAAAGAGCTGTAGGAGCAATGCAGGTAAGTCATATGCTACCGCTGTTTTGACGCTTAGCGTTATCTCGTGATAATAATATAAAATAATAAAAACTTTAATAAATCTTTTATTATAAGGATGCCAATGTCAGCCATTTTAAACGGATGGATCTATAGGATTGATTGATGTTATTTCAAATTCGATTTTAATGGAATGAACACTATGCTAAATTTTATCAAAAATACAGTAGTGCCGAAGTTATTAGGGAGAAATCTTTTTAAGTTTGAACGTCTGCTGTTTTTTTTTATATGAAAGGTCGATTGCAGATAGGCTTGATTGATATGTCATCAGATTATATTCAATGACACCACCATTCTGCTAAATTTCATAAAATCCAATGAATAGTTTAGAATTTATTAAAAAATTATCTCACAAGATTGAACATCCTCCATATATAAATTGTTACAATATTACAATATTAAATGAAATGGCACCAGGTGATTTTTAATGGTAGAACATTTCAAATTTTATGAAAATCTAATTAATTCAAAGTTAATAATAGAGGCATACAATTATAATTTTTTTATTTTTAAGTTACAACTTTAGACAGAAAAAAAAGGAACTATGAGGAAAGGAACTATAAAATAATAAAATCAATATTATTATAAATTGAGATTGATTGAATTTATTAAATTAATTCAAATAGTTAAATAAACAATACAGTATTTTTAACTAGTATTATTTTCTTTTAGTGATTATAGAACCGTAAAAATAGTTTGATTTAAAACTTTCTTCCAACTTTTATGATAAAACAGAACATAAAAATAAACAAGTGATTATTTATAACGAAATAAAAGTTTAAAAAATTGAAATCAAATAAAATTTCATGAAGAAACTCAAGTAAAAAAATTTCTCAAATTCCCCAATAAACAGTCATGATAATTCATGTACTTATTATTTATTTCTTTTTACATAATGATAATATTAAATCGCCATTTTTAAACTGAAAAATCTCAAAATTTGTTACTTTGCTATTCTCCTTTATAAAATTTCAAATTTTTAATAACGGAATAAATTCTGATGATTCATTTTTAATCCGAAATTTAATATTAAACAGACATGAAAGGATTTTGTTGATAAAATTTTATAGTTTAAGAATAGGATTCAAATTCATTATTAAAAACTTTTGTCTAAAAATCATGCAACTCTCTACAGGAATTCTTAATTTATATTCTATAATGGATTTAAGTTCCAGGATTTAGTTTCCGATATATACTCGGAAGTTGGGGGCAAAATTCGATCAATAACTATTTTCATATTTTTGATCATGGAAATATCAAAAATACCTGGAAAAACATTCGGAATACAGCAAAGCATACCTGCAATATTATTAACATATACTTCGTATGTACGCTAAAGGTGTATTGGAAATATTTAATATCGATCGCTTTTACTTAAATCGATCATAATATAATTATAACGCGATTTATATTCTTCATATTTAAATTATATTGGAATTTTTTCATCCAAAAATACACTTGTTTATGCGCTTAACTTTATTGTAAAATGTTTAAAATTTGATGATGCCATTATCTTTTTTCAAAAATTTTCCAATTTTATTTTAACAATGCTAGTTTGGATGAAATTTCTTATTGAAAATTCAGTCTTTTAGTCTAAAAACCTGAGGTACTTCTGAAGTAAAAATTATAAATTTGTTCAATTTTAAATAAATTGTTATGTTAAAGTTCTCTACTATTCTCTTAATCTAAAAATTTTATGTATTCCATATAGACTAGATAAGATGTATATTCACCATAATATATAATTACTCTGTTCGTACTATACAATACGCTTAACGGATAGAATGCCACTTCTCTTTATACCTTGTATAAAGACCACTCTATTGCATCAGTTGCTTTTGCATATGCTTTCAAAAAGCTTTCGGTCATTACTCAGTATGGATACTCGATCCAAGTACAGAGAATAGTAAAGAAACCATAATTAATTCATTTTGATACAGGTTCAAATATGTAACTAAATAAACTAAATATTTAATTATTATCTGCTTTTTATTATTTATTTGGATTTGGAATTTCATAGAGTAACACTAAAATTGCTTTATAAAAATTAAATTAGTTAATTTAACTTATCCGATTAATTGTTTAATTAATAATAGTAATAATAGATGTAACCTGAAAAAATAATAATTTGAGAAAAAACAAAATTAATATTTTATCGAATTTATCAAGAAAAGCTATTAAAACAAAAAGAAAGGAACAGCAAATTAATTATTTAAACAATTTTGTTATACTTCACAAGATTATAAATTTTTATTTTAAGCATGTTGGGATTTATCTAAATTAATTAATGTGTAACGAAATTTTAATCAGATCAAAATAGTATAAATATAAATACAATTGCTAATATTTTAATTGTGTTCTTATTTCGAACAATAATTAACCAGCAATTCGGATTAAAAAAAAATCAATTAAAATGTCGCTAATGAATTAATTGAAAAAATTATGAAAAAATATATAATAATAATATATTTTTAAAATTGATCAATATTCAATATATTTAATAAAACTTCATTGCATATGTTTAAAAAACTGAATGGATAATTAACTATTTAGTAATTTAAATGTTTTTTTATAAAATTCCTATACATTTCGAGTGAGTTATATAAATCTGATTAATTATTGTTAATGTTTATAACAATTGAAATTTAATTTTAATTAAACCGGTTTAATCTCATTTTATATAGCTAATTCCATAGATTACTAAATATCTCGAAAAATTATAAAGTGATTTTTCTTTGATTTTTCAATTATGTTTATTAAATTTAATAACAACATAATATAATTGCTATTTAACTATTTATATATTTTTAATGTTAATAAATATTATAATTATAAAGCATTAAAATCAACTTATAAGCTTGATATAAATAAAATGTAAATATACCAATAATTATTTACCTTAAATCGTTCATGATGATGTAAAAAATTTCCTTAAAAGGAGTATGAAAAGAGACAGTAAAGAGATAATTTTAATATTTAAATAATAAAAGAATACTAAGCAAATTATTAAAAGAGGATAGCCAAATTTATGATTGGAAATTTCCAAATTTTTATTATTAGCTGTAAAATCAATCATAACTTAACATTACATCCTATAACTCTGAATGTATCTAACTATTTTGTTTAAAATTAGAAAATTAATTTATACTAGATCTCTCATAGATTAATTTTAAAATTTATTTATAAAATCTATGGATCTTTGCTAAAAGTTAGCTTTCAATATAACTTAGTGAAAATGATATTACTTATTTCTCGAAGTTATTTGAAATTTGATCCTGAATAATATAGATTATAAGATGAAAATTTTTAATGGAACGAATGCTTAAACTGTCCAAAGTTGATTCATCTTTTTAAATGCTAACAGAAGAAAATTACTGAAATAGAATGAATCACATTTCTATTGTAGATTCCTGAATCGTGAAATCTAATATGTAGCAAAAATTAATAATATATAACTTTGCTATTTACAATATAATAGATCTATATTGCATTGTGTTGGAAAATAAATGTATCGATGAAAATAAAAATGCAGTTTAATATAACAGAAATTGATTTTTGCGATGAGCTGACCATAAACAAAAAACAAGTCCAAATTGCTGTTGGTTTTATAAGGAAGAAAACAATATTGTTGTTATAAAAACAGGACGGCAGTAAATTTTAATCTGGAATATAATTCTAATCATTTCTGAAATTATATTTATAGGATTAAATATTGTTGTCAAAATTCTATAAACTGAAAATTTTACACTAACAAGTAAGATTAGTTTAACTGACTTTTGAAGATGATTAATAGTATTCACTAGATCTCGAGTGAATAATTAAATACCATCAATTTCTACATAATGCACACTGAAACTTTTAGATGCAGTAGAGGATAAATGAAAAAAACATTAAGAAATTTTCAGATTTTAAGTTAAAGTCTAACGATAGTATTGAATATTTTTATTTTATGAACTAATGTATTTATTTTTTGTTGAACCGAATATGTCGAAAGAATAAATAAGAGAAATTTAGTTCAAAACTGTATTAATACGAATATAATATAAAAAATCGTCTGAAGCAAGCTGAAGAATATTGTATCTAGAAAATGTATGCTATAATAAGATCTGAAACAAAAAATTAAAATTAGAAAGCGTGATGTCGAATCTTAATAGTTGTCCGATAATATAAAGAATTTTTTTTTATTAACTAAACTTTTTATAGATAAATATTTAATAATATACATAAGACCCGAATTTAATATTTCAATGATCAAATGGGCATTAATTACAAATATATATATTCACAGAACACTAATCTATTTTATATTGCAGATTATATTAGGAATGGTTTGGGTATGGAAGCCAATTTCACATAATCTCCACCAGTCTCGAGCCTCCCAAGTAAAAATAAGTGAAAATGGGATGCTTGCAATTCGCTTGAATGTTATTCGAGACAAGTTTTCTAGCGTCCTTCAACCAGAGCTACACTAAAGCCCTCCTCCTGCAGCCACTGCTAGTTAAATGTAAACTCCTAATGTAGCAACCTTTTGCACTTTACTTATACTTTAGATGCTATTACCTTTATAAAGTCGACATAAATACTGAGTACTGTATATGCTTAAAATGCCTTTATAGTTTAATAGTGAATAATTTATATTATACGTACTTAAATATTATTTTTAAATATCATCCTATTTTTGTCATAGAATAATTGAATCAGTCTATAAAGTATTTTAAAGAAAATAAATTCAATTTAGTAGGAAAATAAGAATTTAAAACAATTTACAGTTTTGATAAATGTATATACAAATTTTTTTCGAACTTTAACTGTGCATTTATATTTTTCATATTATTTAAACTTCTATGAAATTAAAATTAATTAAGTTATGTAAATTAATCGCAAGTAATGAATTGTGATTTTTGTATTAAATATGTTTCTGTTTTATGACAAAAAATTCTTAATAAAATAAAATCTATGAAGTCTTTACATAAAAATAACAGAAACGATAAAAAAATACAACTAATGTAATCGCGGTAAAGTTAATTTAAATATTAAACGTAATATTTTTATTTATTCAACTTTTATTTTTCTCAGTATAGTATATTACATTTTAAGAAAATCTGCTTTTGACGTATTAATATGATAACGCACATTTTAATTTTTGAAAACAGTTAAAAATGTTAAAAAAAAATTGTTTTGATAAGAATATATTGTGATAGTTTATTAACAAAGTACCATTTCTTCATTAAAGTTAATTTAATATCTTAACTTGAAACTAAATTACTTGCACCTTTTATAAATAATATTTTTTATAATAATTTTCATATTGCAAATTAAAATGCACAAATCTCAATTTATTAAGTTGAATAATGTAGAAGTGAATAAGCTTTAATTCGCAACTTATTAATAAAAACAACTTTAAAGTAACATCTAACTTTAAAGCATCATCTAATTTTAAAAGTAAAGATCATTTATTGTTGAGATAAAGATCATCATGGAAACTTGATAAACAATTTATTTCCCAAACAATTTATTTATCTCTCTCTCTCTCTCCAATTTTTACTTTACTTAGACTTCTTTAATTTTTTTAATTTAATTCTCTAAATTGCTATTTATTAATTTTTTAATTATTCACTTTTTTCCATATTCATCGAAAATGTATTTTTAATACTTTTTTTTAATATTCTTCAAAAACATTTCTCTTTTTGTCACTTTATTATTTTATTAAAACTTTAGAAAGTTTTAAATATCATTGCTGCATTATGACGACAACAGCTGTCACTTTTTTTTACGTCTTTTTAATCACAAAATTAATCTGTGATGAAACATATTAAAAGATGATCGAAAGAACTATAAAATGAAATAAAAACTCTTATACTATTAGTAATGAATGAAAATATTTCTTTAAATAAAGTAATTAAGCATGAATTGATTTTTTTATCTTTCATTATAATGACTAGCATCAGAACTTGATTATTTTAACAAGTAACCGCATACTGGTATTTTAATTTCCTTTTGTTTCGTTTGTTCTTTTAAGATGGATCACAATTAAGCAACTGAGTATATATTCAAATACTTTATCGATTCTTTCTACAATCCTTTGTTTCCTTTTATGTTGTGGAATACAATATAATTAATGCATATGGTAAATTACCTAGTTGAACAGTGTATTAAAAGTTGTGTTGAATGCAGATCTCTTACAATCTTCCTAATTCTGAAAGTGGTCAATGTGGTGTTGATTGTTAGCGTGTTACGCTTACATTACTTGATCAATTGCACCTGGAAATTCTCAAACTTATTTATATTCTCTTTGCAAGTATCGCATTTAAAATTTTACATTTTTAAATTTCGAAGTGTATATTTATCATCTATAAAAATTAATTAACCATCCCTCAAAATTAACTTAACTTTTATAAGTCATCTGTAATTATGTTATTATTACTTCCCCCTCACTGAATAATAAAAATTTAATAGTGGTTATTAAAGCAACAACGAAATTCTTCGAAAACCATTTAATTTACTCCAAATAATAATTATTATTCCATTAAAATACACTGAAAGAAAACAGAAAAAATTATACATTAGAAATTTAAATTATTGTATAAAATTTTGTACTGAATCGTCGTAAAAAATACGAAAACGTTAACCAATTTATTCTGTAAAAATTGGTAATTAATATCAATAATTTTATCGATATTCTCTTTGTTGATAATCAATTTTTACACCCCAAAATAAAAAAAAACTTGCTGGAATGTGTGACGATAACGGGTGATAAAGTATATCGCATCATGGAATTAAATTAATATATATGCAAATTTAAAAATTCCAATTATATAAGAGAAAATTCAGTTTTGGAGAAAAATTATAAAAATTTCTAATATCATTGGATAGGATCAATTACGTAATAAGCAAAGCTACGTAACAGGCGGTTTATATCGGACATGTTTTTTCAATCACAACTGGACGGTGCATTGCAGTGTAGACACCATGCGGCTGTCGTAGGCACTAAAGCACGGTGTAGAAGTTTACTGAGAGTCGTGCAGAGGCAATGAATTCAAGGAGTGCACTCTCAATTTCTATCTAGTGGATTGGTTGAGGATTCTTGCACTTATATATTGCTAACACAAATGGAATATAAGCATTTACTTGTTAGGAACATACCTTGAAACAGTTTCATAAATACAGAATGTTATTGACTGATATATTATTGTACTATTCGGCAGCGTGGGCTTTGCCTTTCGTTGGAAGTACTACTAGAACAGCTTCTCTTATTAGTCACAAGAGCAGTAAGTATTATTTTTTTTTATAATTTTTAAATTTTTTTATTGAGAGTTGTTTAGACAAGATTAAAGGAAGAGGTATATTTATTACGTGACAAAGATGAGGTTTAAATCTATAAGAGTATCATCATAAAAGGGATTTTAAAAAATAATAATAAATACTATTGCTTTGAAGAAGTTTTCAAAAGTTGTTTAATAGTTTTTCTCAAATTATTTTGAGAATTACAGACTACCGATAAATATTTGTTTAATAAAAAAATATAATAATCGCGTATATTTTCGGACATAATTGTCATTTAAATTAATGATTTAGCCGCATTCCTTATTGCTTAATTTATGAATTAGGAAAAAAAATTTAATTAAAATAGTTTAAAAGTTATTAGGCGAGAAATGCAAATTTTTTTGTGAACAAATTGAATTGCTCGATATTTGTGAGATTTTTTTTTTGCGCATTTTTTAGGCAGGGGAAGAAAAAGAATATCGTCGTTCGGTTATGTAAAATCGAATTATTTTTATTCTTAAAAATTCATTCATCGATCTTATACCTGAAAAAAGAAGCTTGTTTCCTTTCTTTCTAATCAATATTTACAGTTGAAACGGGACAAAGATTGATAAGTAAAAACGTTAAATAGCGTTTAAAATTTTGTCATATTCTTAATTCGAAAAATGATTAATGCAAGATTGCACCATAAAAAATAATTTTTCATTCGTTTATATTATTTAAAACATTTGTAACGAAAGAATAACTTTCTGGTTTCCATTCGCATAATTATTACAATAATGCAAAATTGTGTTACGCTATTTATTGCACAAATTTAATTTTCTCCTTAATTTCAATGGTTAATTACACAATCGGAAATCGCGTTAAAGTGTACGAAATAAGGAATAATCGAAAATGAATAAGAATGTGACGTTTATTCATTAAGGTGAAGTTATGTTACAAAATACATCTCTAGTTGTAAGATCAGTCGATAATGTCTGGGTGACCATTGGAATGCTTCCAGATATTTAAAGAGTTGTTCTATATAATTACGTGATCCAAATTGGAAATTGCAAGTCAGAAATTTCATATTTTCTTAAAGAATCGATTTTCTATAATTGAAATCGTAAAGGTTACTGACCTTTTGCCTACGAATTTCGCTTTTCTATCTTATCAAATATATAACCATAGTTAAAAATAGATATGATACGTTGTTCTAGATCATAATCATTTGTTCATTCTTTGATAAATATAACAAGGAATTGCTTATGGGATTACAGACTGCAATGCTATATATCGCATTAACTGTTAGATATAACGTCGTAGATATATCGATATGAATTTTTATAGGGATGGTCGGGAAAGGATGACCTACTTAATGCATTCAGCCTACTTAGGATATCAGAATTTAACCTCTTATAAACTATTCATTATGCCCCGTAATAAATAACCATCAAACTCGAAATTTCCTCCCCTTTAAAATTAATCGATAATTAAAATTAAACAAGTGCAATGTACGATACTTAAATAAGTTGTTTAATTAAAAAACTTCAACGAATAAATTTAAAATGCTAATATGCATTAAAAAAATCTTAATTTTTGAATAAATTGCCTTTTTTCTTTCGTTTTATGGTATTGTATTAAATATGGTTTGAGATTTAGATATTTTTGTAACTTCAAGTTCTGTACCAAATAAATTGGAATTTAATTTGTTTCGAATTCTTTGCTTTGAGGACTAATGCATACTTTACAGCAATAAATTATAGAATAATGGACGAATTTCCGATTAACTAACTTAAGCAGCTTTCTCTCGTTTCCAGTAATCTCTGATTCTTAGTGCAGTGTGCCGGATAGAAACAATAACAATTCAGATATTATTAAATAGGGTAAACATTAAATCAATCCGATTCAAATTTAGTCGTTATTCTAACATAAAATTAAGAAAATATCTTAATTATTTCTACAAGAATTAAACTTAGAATTCTGTGTGTTATTCTGTATGCTTTTTTTTATTTTAATCAAATTGCATAGAGCTTAGCCTATTGAAAATTAAATTCCATATTTATTTGTAGTGGTATTTTGGTATATATATTTTAATTTGATTTAATTTGCATATTGCATATTCTTGTTTTGATCCAACTATCGATTTCGGGAGAAATTAACTGTACAGAAAATGGAGATATCAGTCAAGCATTTCATGTGTATAATGAACTGATATTAATATTCTAGTCTGGATTATAATGTCTACATTTATATATAGTCCATATTTTCATTTCTTCTTCCATAATTTTACGTTTTCTAAAATTATTTAAAAAAACAAAAAGACAAAATTGCTTCCTTATTTTCTGAAAAACAATCGGTGCAAAACTTATTTTAAAAACTTTTGATTTGAATCATAAATATAATGTAAAACATAACTTGAATACCAACTTACTCGATAAAAATATTATAATTTGTTATTTCAAAATATGATGGAGAATAGATGTGTAGAAAATACAAAAGCAATGAAATTTTCTATCAAAGATCAAAAACACATCTAATTTTAGATTGACATGCACGTTCGAAGATTTTTTTTTTCTTTTCTTTATTGAAGTCATAACAAAAATGTCTTCTAAAGCACTTTTCTTATACGTATCAGACAGTTATTCAAACAAACAAATCGGCAAACCAGCAATTTTTCAACTGACAGATCCAAGTGATCAAACTTCTCAGCGATGAATGATCGATTGCCAAATTTTAAAGCTGATGCATTGAAAAGACATTGCTTAAGAAAAAAGTATTTTATCTTTAGGAAAAAAAATTTTTTTAATGAAATTTAAAAATTATTTAATGACATTTTCCCTTAAAATGTATATATAAATTATATAAGTTAGTGGTTAAAATTTATTAAAATTATGAGAATTTATAAGAATAAATGAGGTCGGTAGAATCTTAATTTAATTCAGTTTAATTGCTTTTGCACGATAAATATTGTCACTGTTTTTTCCTTTTTAACCAAATAATATTGTGATTGAATAGCATGTTCTACCTCATTTCGATATTTATAATATGAATGACTAATGTAAACTTTTCTTATTTAAATAAAGAAAGATTTTATCAACATTATTCTTTGATAAAAGCTTTATTTATACTTTAAAGCAACATCCTACTCATTTGTACGAAAAGTCTTTCAAAACAGCGTGCCTTTCTCAAATATTTTCATGTGCGACAAATATTTTCAAAAATATTGAATTTCTAAAACATCGAATAGCTCTATCTTATAACAGGTTCACAAGCAGACTTCAAAATGAGTAGTCATGTAGCTTGAATAAAAATGGAATGATATTGTGAAATTTGAATGCTTTGCTGAGTTTTCTTCTTCAGATATTTTTTGGACGGTCTGACAGCAACAAACAAAAAGTAATTATATAAGATCATTCTTGTCAAATGATTCATTCGGCAAATAGTTTTAAAGCTATAGATGTTTTGATGTTTCGAACATTCGCTGTTTTGTAAAGAAACCATATAAGACTCTGGAAATTAACAGAAATGTTCCCCTTGAATAATAAACAATATTTTCTTAAAATATGAATGCTCTGCTGTATTTGATTCTCAAGATATCTTGGGAACGGATAAACATACACATAAACTAGCAAAGTGGTTACATATATAACAATTTTTGTAAAAAAGGTTGACTTAAAAATAATTCCATTTTCAAATAATTCTCAAGTTTTCTATGATATTAAAATTTAATATAAAAGTTTTAATTTTATTTATAAAAATAAATTTTATTACATTTATAAATTTGTTTTTATTGAAAATTATTATTTTGATGTATTTTATTTATTTTTTATTGAAAATTTCAAATTTATTTTGCGTTTGTTATTTATTTATTTTATCACTTTTATGCAGATTATTTGATCACAACAATATTCTATTTTACCAAACGTAGTTACAAATTGAATATTTACATTTGTGGATATCTCATCAAAACATATTGAACAATTTCAAACAGTAAATAATAAAATATTTAATACTTTCATAGGTTTCGTGAAGTTTGAACGGAAATCAAACAAACCAATGATAGAAAAGGGATTTAAAACTTCTACAAAACTTTTTAAAAAAGAAATATTAAAGCTCTAGCATTGATATTCAAAACAGCTTTCAAAGCAAAAATATGGAAATACAATTGTGATTTCAGTATTTTAATATATTCTCATATAAAAACAGCGAAATATTTTTATATAAATTTTTTACATTTTTCATTCTTATTTTAATCATAATAAAATCGATTTTTAAAACAGCTTCAAAAAAAGAACTCTCAATAATATTTTATCCATAAAATAAAATTTTTATTTACAAACAACTTTCGGATAATACCAAAGAATAAAATTAAGTCATCAGCTATTTTAACCGTACTTTGTAAACAGTGTTAACCACGAGAAAAATCTTCGTGCAAATAGAACTGCGCATTTAAAGTGTCAGATTAAAAAATAATTTAGTATCTCTATAAATATCTAGCATATAAAATTTTTTTTTCTGATAATTCTATTATAAAATATTCTCTTATCATTATTTCCATCTTCGTTTAATATTGAAATACAAACATTTTTAAGGAAATTGGTACAACTCATTTTTATTATATAGATCACATTTAAAATTTATTCTAACCTCTATATAATTCTATTTTTAGCCTAAATCGATTTTAGATAAGAATCGCAAATTTTCTAAACTGCAGTGTAAACAGGTGAGAAAATTACTATTAATATATATTGCACTGAATTATTTCTCCGTTGAGGCAAACTAAGTAAATGGACTGTTTTATTATTATATGCACTATTTATTTATGCAAATTTTAAATTTGGCTTATACTTTATTAAAGTGTAATGTTGGTGTATTTTATATATTTTTAAAAACTTGACTGATTCTGTATTGGAAATGCATAGAGAAACCATAAAAAATTTATCGTAATGAATTCTATGGTATAATGTATTTCAACGTGAAGATCGTAAAATGTACTCTCGAGACAGTGAACCAGATATTTTTTTGGATCTTCGAAACCACTCTTTATCACGCAAGCCAATGACAGATAGACAGAGAATAACGTTATAAATTCCTAAGAACGAAAATTCATTGAACTCAAGAATTGCTTTCCTTTTTATACTTTGTTTCTCCTAAACAAAGTATAAAAAGGAAACAATTCTTTTTATTCGAGTCAGTGATGATAAAAATACTCTTTATACAAGTAAAAGTGTGCCGTTAAATAATATAAATTCCTTTATACATTTTTGTTTATTTTCCATGACCGAAAATATAATTTATAAATGTTTCGATATTAAAAAAGAAGTATTTACCAAAGTAGATAACATTCATTGATATTCTTCATTAATAATTTCTTTAAATGATGATCCTTTCAGTTATTTTGTTGTCAAATAACTTTTTGTAATTAAAAACAAACGTAATTCTTTATAGTATCAGCACTAATACATTTATCATCAAAAATAAAGCATATTAAAGCATCCAACACTTCTGCAGATATCTCTACAATGATAAATAAATAAAACATTTTAATTTTAAATAATTTATTTATAAAAAAAATAACAATATGATTTAGTCTGAAATTTTCAGATTTGAATGCATTAAATCAAATAATCACAAAAAATACATCAACAGATATCTTGAAGGAGTTTCATCGCACTATTTCAAACTGAAATTTTATATTTCCTCAGTTTCATGAAGGCCATGGCAATCTTCCAAGATGTGATTGCTAAAGTTCATACTTGAAGCCTAGTACTGTGCGCAGTTCAAAGAAGAACTTCCATTATCACTCCATTTATATATTTTTTTCGTTTTTAATATATTGTTTAAAAAAATGGTGCCTTAATGCTGTTATAAAAAAATATAAAAAATTAAAAATAAAAATATTATTAATGCATATTTACAGAACAAAAAGAAACCTTTATTTAAAATATTTAAATTATAAATTCATTTATATTTAGATCTCCATCGATTCTATTTCCTAACTTTTGAATCTTTAATTTGTTGTATGTTAAAACTTAAAAAGAAAAAAATATTCTGGTACTGATGTAAAATTGACTCTAAATTTATGAGATTTTTTTAAGAGCCTAAGCGGAATTAAAAACTGATTTCAATTACGTTAAAATTTTGCTTTTTCAATTTTCTCCTGATTAAAATTTAAATGATAAATTTTGCTTTATTATGTAATGCTTTATTCTGACTCTTAAATTTTGTTCTCTTGAATATCTATTCAATGGGAGTTGCAACAATTCCCTTCGAGAGAAAATCCTGGACGTTATGCAATTATTTTATAATTAATAAATATTTTAAGCAACTATGTCTAACAATTAATAATATAGTATATAGAGATTGAGAGAAATATGTTGCAGTTAAGCGAAATCTTATTTATTAAGCTTTTTTCATATGAAAAATTTTAACATTATATATATATATATATATAAATTTTTTTGTGAAAAAACAAAATGAATGTCTTAATTAGAAAAGAACCAAGTAAATATTTATTTGAAAAAATTATGTAAATCTTGGAAAATTATCAAATTATAATAAAGAAGATGCCAAATTATAAGAAATGATGATTTTTAATTATATTTAGTCAATAATAATTATTTTATTTATTTCAAAATAAATACATAAAGCACGTACTTTTTATGAAAAAACAGTTTTTGTTATAAAGTATTGTGCTATATAAAATAAATTTACACAGAGGATGAATAGATAAAGATAATTTTGAAATAAACTTTAAAATATCTACTTCCCAATCCTGAAATTTTTAAAATATCCTGAATCTTAATAACAGTTTTGCACTTAATAAAAATACAATTCTCATTAATTCGTTTTCCATAGCATTTTATATTGATAACATCCAAAAAATTTTCTCTCATTCTTCCCAAAACTTCAGAATATTTTATAGTGATATTTATCAAAATATCACTATAAAATATTCTGCACATTCTTCACTCACAATATATTCAATATATATTCTTTCATATGTTCATATGAAATTAATTAAATAAATCAAAATAATATTCATTAAATAAAAAACATAGAATACTTAAAATTTTAATACAATAAATCATCTTTTAAAATTGCTAAAGTTTCTTAAAGTAACTAATTTCGAAACGCATGAGAAAAGAAGAAAAAAATTAACTTTTGCTTATACAGTATTTTCAAAAGTTAAATGCAGTATCTTCCACCAGCAGAAGAGAAAATAATCTAAAAATAAAATGTAATTAAGGATGATTCGTTTTAAATGAACATTTATATCAAAAATGCATCAAATATGATCATTAAGAAGATATTTCAATTTTAATGAATAATTTAAATAAAATATCGATGGCAATCATCAAAAATAAATAAAAATGAGAGAAATGGCTGCATTTCTGTGTCAAAAATTTAATAATATATATTTAAATATTGCAAGCTTAGAATTATGACAAATTATTATATATGATATCTTGACTTCAGTTCACACTTAATATGCTAGTTATTTTATAATTTATACCAGCTTAATATTTATCAATCAAATCTATATTCTTTTGAAATTATTTTAATGAGTTTTTCAATTGCTCTTAATTCTTTATTTTAAAAAAAAACTTATCAAATTCTACTTTTTTAAATGAAAAATATTGTCGGAAGAATTAACAATTTGAATTAAATAATGATTCTCCTATTTTCATAAATTTCCTGATACTTTTTAAAATAATTATCTCAATACTTTCTCTTTCAAAGTATGCTGCAAACAAATTTTAAAATTAAAGGATTAATTCAGTTATATTTTAATAACGTCTCTTAATCTCATTAGCATAATCCGAATGTTTTCATCCCGAAGTGTTGGGATTATAAGTTTACTGACAAATTTGATTTTTAAATTCTCTATTACTTTTTTTCTTCTAAGACATAATGAAATAATAAAAGTCCTTTTAATCTTTTCGTAATAGGGTTTAAAAGAAAAAAACTTACTTTTTAGACATATTGTGATAATACTATTATAATACTTTTTTTTAATATCGATTTTTCAATTAAAAATGTACTAATTTAATTAATGCAAAAATTAATAGTGAATGTTTTTTATCAATTTAAAATGTATTTCCTGTATTTATGAAGATTTAATCTTTAATGATTTTTTAAATAACTAACGAGGAAAATTTTAAGCTGATTTATCACAATTTATATTTTCCATATTTTTTTTTTATTTCATTGCCGAGTAAAATAATTTTTTTAACTGTTTACGATGAAGTCAGCTTTAATAAGCCTTAATTTATTAAAATTTGTAAAAAGAAATTATCTGTAAATAATTCTGTTAGCAACTAATTATTGTTCTTCTATAGAAAAACAATGCTTTTAAATTGGATTTAATTGTTGTAATTTAAGTTGGTTCCGTTAAACTTTATGTAACGCATTTAAATTGTAAGCAGGTGATAAGTGCAGTGAAAATTTAAATTTTAATGAAGAAAAAACCGAGAAATTTCATTGACAGTTTGTCTTATTTAGAGAAAAGGTCTTCTTGACGATGTTGTTGATAATACGATTAAAGCATTGGGAATAGCGAATTAGGAAACTCGTAACCGAATTAATTACCTGGCGTCAGACATCCTCAAAAGCTGCAGTTATCAACATGCTGTCAAGACATTAATTAATTGAAATAAATTAAAAATATCTTAATATATTTCTCTCAAATAATTAAATAATAATGATTAATAAAAATTGAAAATTAATTAACTTTTTTTAAAGTCTCCTTCGGATACATTATTTATTTATATTTTCTTATTTTTACTTCTTAAAATATTCAGACTATCAACTCATTCTTTTTTAAAGAGTGATTATTATTTATGAGAAAGATATAGCTTAAAATGCTGAAAATTTTACTAACTTGCTCTACATCTGCTGTAAAAATCTCTTATTAAAATTTTAACCGTAATCAGGCATTATGCATGTAATTTTTATACAGATATT
Organism: Androctonus mauritanicus; assembly: GCA_011317285.2. NCBI lineage: Eukaryota > Metazoa > Arthropoda > Arachnida > Scorpiones > Buthidae > Androctonus > Androctonus mauritanicus. The sequence goes on along the minus strand of WUQG02135007.1, from coordinate 7,416 downwards.
ACAACTTTTATAAGTAAAGTTTATTATTCTTAAGTTAAACTGATAAAAAAACTCTAGGCTTTGAGAAGTGGACATGATCTTTGTATGGCGCAGTGCAGAATCTATGTTGTTTGATAACATCCTATTGGTTGTCAGACACGCAGCCAAACTTCTTGGCTAGGTGCCACAGGCCATTTTAAATGTATATTCGTGTTCTAAGGCTCTCTTTAGAATATAAATGAATGAAAGGCTCTTAAAAAATAACATTCACACATTTATTTTACTTAGAATGTCAGAAAACTTTTTTCTTAAATAAAATACAGCAGATTTTATTTAAGGAAAAAATCTGCTGTATTTATTTAAATCTGTAAACTGATTAAAATAATATTAATGATAAAAAGTTATTTATTTAATATTCCACATTGTCATTAAATAATTTTTTTACGAATTTTAATGTTAAAAAATCTTTTCAATGTAAGTTATCTAGAATAATTTCCAATATGAAATTTCTTTTACTAGAAACTCCAGGAAATCCAACTAGTTGTAGTAAAGATGAAGATTGCAACAATAAAGAATTTCTTATTTGTGATCCTGACACACATCGTTGCAGTTGCAAAAATCTGGATACTATCGAGTCACCGACTGGATGTGTAGAAGGTTAGTGTTATAGTATATTTATATATATTATAATATTTAATAAAATGTTATTCAAATTTTCTGGGAAAGTGAAAAGTTGCAAAATCAAATTTTATTAAAATACGAAGAATTTCCTGTACAAAAACAAACTGATGATGAAAACGGAGAACATTTATATATATTTTGATGTTTTTTAATATCGACTGAATCACATGAATATTTGGAACTCGAAGAATTTATGATAATTAATGATATCAATATTTATTACTAAAAATATAAGAAAATTGAAATTTTTTCTACGCTTTTATAAATATTAAAGTGCAATTTTCAAAATTAATCTTACAAATAAGAATTTTTATCTTCAAAAATTCTTATTGGTTTTAGTATGGAATTTTTTTTGTACGAAATGATTACATTTAATTATTTATTTATTTTTTGAAATTTAATATTGCGAAGAAATATAAATTTGTTTAATAAATTTCTCAAATATTAAACATTGTATAAATGCATACAAATTTTTTTTAATAAAAATGCGAACAATTGTATTCTAAACTCAATTTTAAACGATAGTATTCCTCCTCTATGAGAAAATCTCAATCACTCTTCATAATCTAACAAATCAGCGAATGATTATCGTTCGTAAAAGCTGTTGAACATAAATTTCATCAATCAATTTTCATAAGATATTCATAAGGTTAAATTTTATGAACGTCTCAAATACTTTTATGGTTCATAGCTTATTAACTTTGTTAATTGGATTTGTTTTAATATGTTCTTGTATCGCGTTTCGAATCTGTTCTATAAAATGGATTTAATTTTCTTCAGAGAACAATTTACATTTTTTTTTTTTTTTCAAATTTTTAATATGTGGCATTTATGATTACATGTTACAGTTGCTTGGCTCTTACCGAAGTTCGTGACAACTCATCTCTAGAGAGATGATTTGTCACGAACTTCAGTGTGTTCACGGTCGAAGTAAAGTTGAATTTCCTAGAAAAAAATCGATCGTTTTCTTTTTTCTATTTTATTCGGTTTTCATCAAAAACATCAATATGATTCCCTGAAAAATAAGACATGAATTTTTGTTTGAGTATTATAATATATAAATATCACATAGAATGCATATATTTTTAAAGATACAGTTTTAAGACACTTAAAATATTAAATTTTACTTCTCTGTAACTTGTTGACGGAATGACAAGAATATAAATAATCAGAAAGTATCACAGTTATATTTAACGTTTAGAATTTTAAAGCTGTGTTTAGAAGAATAATTTATAAATGCAGTACTGTAAATTATACCATTGAGATTTTGTTATATACAGTAAGTAAAAAATAAGGAACGTAACAATAAGCTCAAATGGTAGTTGCAAATTTGCATAAAAATATATAAAAAAAAAAATTATATTTGTTATCATCCAATATTAATGAGCAAAACTTTGTTGCTATAGGAGATATGTAAGAAGCCAGCTTTCTAACCTTTCATGTTTAGATATGACTCTCCTCTCTTTCACTTTTTAATCAATTGCTTTTGCTTCAAACTTCATCCAGTCTCCAGTGGATAATGGAAAGTGTTCACATACCGTGACCCAAAACATTTAGCAATCTGCATTGCGCACGTTTCCATAGTAACGTGTTATGTTACACGAAACATTTGTTTCTTCCCCCTTTTTATTTTTTTTTAATTTCCTAACTCGATTTGCATTACAATAACAAAAGAAAAATATATTACATTTTTCTGTCCAACAGGTTCTTATTTACCTTTCAAGAGTTTACTACCGTAAATTGAACTAAAATAAAATTTTTTTCATATTCAGATAATTGAATATAAATTATTTTTATATATGTATTTATTTATATTTTATTTTTTTAATTAAATCTAAACAGTTCGATTGGAAATGCGTAAATTGATAAAAGAACAAAATCATTAATTCAATTTAATATTCATTAAAAAATTTTATAGCTCAGAAGTTTTATTATTATTTTTTATAAAAATTAAAATAAAAACGAGCAAATTTAGATAAGATAAAAATAAATGTAAAATTTTGTCTTTTATATTTAACAGAATTTATTTTATATTTTGTACCTTTTACACCCCAAATATCTACCTCAGAAAAGTGCCTATTATCGAATTTTCATCTACGGATGCATCAATACTTTAATGTGATACTTCATCCTCTTCTCGATGTTGTTTATTGACGTCAGGCTTGTAAAATAAGATCGTGAACAACATAATTTTCTTCTTATCTTTATGCACGTTTTTTTCTTTATTTTTTCATATCAATATTTTCAATCTCTAAATGTGTTTGCCACATACAGTAACACTTTAAGATGACAAATAATCATTGAATCTAAGTAAATTATAGGATATTTTATCTGCAGTGGAGAAAACTTTCAAACTGATGGATAATTTTATATGCATAACACTTTTATTAAGATTAATTTTTTAACCATTAAATTCGTGCTGATAATCACTGCATTTGTTTATTTTATAACTTTAGAAAAAAGTAGCTATTAATGATTTTTCTATTATTATTGAATTATTAAAAATGATCATATTTTTTTATTTTAATCTAATCACGAAACAAACATATTCTTTATTTTTGGGTTAGATATTCCCATGTCTCAAAATATCTTACATAATCTCTACAGGCCTATATATTTACCTACATAGAGGTGAAATGACGTTTGCAGTTTTAGAAAATTTTATTCTTGAAAAATATTTCTTTATTAGTATATTTTGATGTCAACCAAAAAAAAATCTAAAAAGAAAATTTACAATTTTTTTGTATGATAAATTTATACAATTAAATATATTTTTATTTATAAATAATGATAATCAACAATTAAAACAGCAATATTCCACCATAATTTATTCAAGTTATTATTGTCTGTGCAAAGTAAATTAAACAATAATCATAAACTGAATAATGATTCGCGATCGGTAACAACGATTAATTTTAAATAATCTTATTTCAATGCAGTTTCTGTTTTATTTATTGATAAAACTATTAAACTTATTTGCTCTCCTACTAAATGAATATTTTCTCAGTTAAAACTATCCATTGTTACGGTTCTTTGAATATAAACTTATTGATTAACGTATATGACGTTAATATTTAATGCAATTACAATTCTTTTAATATCATGAAAAATATTTAAATTTATCGACATTCTTTATATCTTTTATGCCAGAATAACTTAGTGATCGTTTTAAATGTTAACTTCACAAAATTTAACTTTAATGTATTTTAAAATTTATAGCTTTTATGCATATCAGCTTTGTCAAATTAGGATGAATTGTTTTCCATTAAAAAATTATAAGTTTTATTATTATTATTATTATTATTATTAAACTGATAAAGATGTTAATGTGAAAAATAAGACTAATTTGGTTACTGGAATTTTTTAAGATAATTTAATTTAATTAAAAGTTATGTTAAAAAATAAACAGTCTTCTAGGAAAATAATTTTTTTATGAAATTTAAAAAAGTTCGATAAGTTAGATAATTATTAAATATCTTCGATCAATAAAATCTTTTACATAAAGTTATTTTTTTTTAATTTTATTTTAATATTAATTAGTTCTGTAGTAATTAATTTAAATTTTTCTTAAGTTTTAAAACAACTTTTTTCTTTTTCTTAAAACGGTTAATTTTAATTTTTAATGGAAAATATCGGATAATATAAAAATTGATAAAAGCTGATTAAATTTATAAATTTGTAAGTTTATAAATATTTAATTAAATTATTTTAAAAAGTTAGTTAAAAGATAAATAGATTATTTTGAACTAAAAATACACAAAATGCTATCTAGCTATATTAAAATTGTGATTAATTAATTAATTAATTAATTTTAAAAGTATTATTGTATAAATAGACAGACAAATTGTGTATCAATGCAATATCAAATTGATACAATTTAATATTGCATTGATACAATATGTTTAACTACATCAACATATTTTTTCCCTGTATAAAGCAATAATTAAATTTATTCAATTAAAACATTTTAAAAATATTTTTTTTATTATATAAATATTTTGAATATATCAAAATCTTATATATTGTATATATTTTAGAGTTTCTGTTGTATGTTCGCAAGTTTCTGCTTAAAATTATAAACTTTTATACAATATTAAGGTTGATAATGTATATTTGAGCTCGCCATTGTTTTAAAATCTGAGTTATTGTTTGATATTAGTTGGAATAGTGGCAAAATTTTTAATTTTTTCATAAAATTTTCGTTAAAATTGTCAATAATTTAAAACCTATCCTACTAGATATGTTCTTGAATGTTTTGTTCGGTGATAGAACTATTAAACAGTGTAAATAAAAGAAATGTTTGAGTTCGATAAGTAGTTTTTTAACTGATGATTCAGTTCGATAATAGTAATTTGACACGTGAGCCAAAAATACTTTTCACAATGTTTTTTCAATTAATTTATCGATTATTTTAAAATTCTTGCTGATATTTTTCCGAATTTTTATTTCAATGTTACAAATAAATAATTTTTTTAACTATTTAATATTGATAAATAAGTGATAATTTGACATTAAATCATCTTTGTGAGTAAAAAAAGTAATTTAATTTTTCTCTGGCTTAAATGCCGATAATATTTCTAGTTATGAATATATTTATATGAATTATACTTAAAATGATCATAAATTAAACTGGTGTTCATTTTGAAATATTTTCTGAATTTCGTAGAATTTGTATATAGTACATAAATTTTGTCAAGCGTATGTTGTAGCATTTCAATTAGTTTAAAGTGGTTAAATATGTTTCGACATAATTGAATAAATATGATTCGAAATTTGCAAAAAAAAAAAAAAAAAAAACTTCTCTCTCTCTTTTTTTGCTAATGAATATTAAATAGGCTATTTTTGAAAGTTTTGAATATAATCGATTTCATCTCATAAGAAACGAATAGGCATCTATACTTATGTAATTTTATTTATAATTTAAGTTTTTATAAAATTTTTCATTTTACATAGATTTTAATGGCGTAACCGCCATCGAGAACGTTTGATTTTTTTATGTAAAAAAAACATTCCCTATAGGGCCTATAATATTGTTAATCTTATAAATGCAATAGATTATGATGAATTTCCCTTTTCCTTTGGTTACATCTCTAGAGACCATTGTTATTTCTTTTTCTATTAATTAGATTTGGCATAACACAAAATAACATAAGGAAACTTTGCACTACAATTCTGTATTAGATTATGTCTGGACAAGATCAACAACAAGGAATTAATGTTTCTCAAAATGGCGTATCATAAATAATAGACTATTTTTAGGAATTCACCAAATAATGTCTCAAAAAATATTAAAATATAAATTCAGATAATTTAAATAAAATAGCTATTATTTTAGTTTACTAAATATTTCATTTATATCTAACAAATTATGATTTAAAAATATTTCTATTTTTTCTGTAATTCTTTCTGATATAATATAATCTGATGCTATTTACATATGCCATAATAAATTTTAAGTGGTTTCGTAGCAAAATAAATTATTTAAAAATTTATATCTTTAACAATAGCATAAATATTTTATTTTTTCTCAATTTCTTTTAAAATGTATCATATAACATAGTTATCTAATATTTTATAATCTACATTAAAAATTTATAATCTTTCTTTTCAAATAAAAAATTATCATTATTTTAACAGTTTGAAAATTAATTTTAATTTTACAGATAACTCTACTTTTTCTGAAATCGTACTTTTTAACTAGGTTTTTGGTTTGGATATTTTTACTTAATTTTAACAATATTCCTAATTATTTAATAAATTTTAATTTTATAAAATGAATAATGATGCCAATTAGGATTGTTTTTTTATTTATCAATTTTATTTTTAAGATTATTATCAAAATAAGAACTTGAATATGTTCAATTGAATCAACTGTGTGCAAATTTATTCATATGTAGTTGAATATTTAAACAGTTTTAAGTTTCCATCCATATTAGAATATTTATTCTGTTTAAGATAATTTACGTTTCAGCATTTTTTTTCAGAATTTTTGCTTATATTCTCATAGAATATTATATTTGAATAATTGTATTTGAAATTGCTTTGCATAGTTTAAAATATTTCACGAATTATATATATTAATTCATAAATTTTATTATGGTACAATATTTTAAAAAATTCTGCGAATGTAAGAAAGTATAGGATAAAGTCGGAAGAAATGATGAGGCAAAAGAGACAGCACAGCTAAGTATATTCACATTCTGGAGCCAAGATGGCATTGTGATAATGATTATGGCATATAGTAACTGCTATTCATTTACTTGAACAACATAGACGCTGACGTGCTTTATCTAAGATAATTAAATAATTAAATGCATTACGTAAAACCGAGAGAGATGGCACACTTTTTTTGCTTACTAATAAAATTATTAATAATCATAATCAAAAACTTTTATTATTCAAAATAGCTCACATGGAACCATATGCAAAAAGTAATGTCAAAAATTAGTTAATAAAATGAAAAAAGTTGTTCATTTTGTAATTTTTTTCATTTTACTTAATTAATTTTTGACATTACTTTTTGCATATGGTTTCATGTGAGCTATTTTGAATAATTTTTTGATTATGATCATTAATAATTTTATCAGTACAGGAATACCTCGCTTAGTACGGTTAATTGGTTCCTGTGAAATACCGTATTAAATGAATCCGCACTGACTTGTGAGTGAAACATTATTAATATAGGAAAATAAGTAATTCGTTCCTATCAAATTTTGTTAAAACAAAAAAATTTATATATTTACCTAAAATTAATGA